>JAFMOD010000033.1:565333-578200 GCA_019802435.1 Corydoras maculifer
TCACAGCCTCTGCTGTAAGGTTCCGGCCCTCGGACGGTTCATTTGCTCCCCGATGTTCTGATCGCCGATCGTTTCAAAGGTGAGTTCAGTGACGTCAGGTTGGTTTGGAGAACCTCAGCCAATCAGAAAGGCGCGTTGTTAATCAGTGCATTAGAATTAAAAGTACAAAAAAAACCAAAACAAATATCGAGTTGCTGGGACACGAGCGAGGTGGTAGAGCCACCTAGTGTTCAGCAAAGGCAACTGCACAGCACTGCAAATACATTCACTTTATTCATCAGGATTAAAAAAAAAAAAATGATGGGATTTAAAGCAACAGTTTGGGGAAGCCCCCGTCCTGTGGCAGTGCAACCGTGCGTCGTACAGCCGGTTGAAAGGAGGCGGGCGGGTGGGCGGGCGGTGCCCCACCGCGTCGTCTCTCCAGCAAGTGCCTTTAACAGAACGTGTTTAGTAAACTAAACTTCAGAGGGAAAGCCTCGGCGGGGGGCGGAGTTACAGGGCGGAGCTGAAAGTGCTTGGGGGGTCGAGCTGACGCCCGGCGGCTGTCGGGGGGTCGCGCCGAAAAAAACAACAAAACAATATGCTTCTAAAGAACCACAACACCTGAACCCAGTTATAAAAGAGAACATACCAAACCACACCCACTCTGAACCTCGCACCCCGGGCCGTCAGCTGTCAAAGGGCACGCACGGGTACCCCGGCCCCCTGCCGAACTGCCCGAAGCCCCTCACTCGGCCCCGCCCGCCGAATCCTCTGTAGAAAGGAGCTTGGCCGTCCTGCCTGCCCCGCCCCCCGTGATCTCGCCGCCCACGCAAGCCCCGCCCTTTGTATCCGCGCTCGTCCTGGATGTGCCTTCCCGCACGGTAGGACTGACTGTAGAAGCTCCGCCCACTGGTCAGATCCACATCCGGCTCCGCCCTCTCCACGTCCCACTCGTCCACGGGGGACGGGGACGAGATGAAGGCGCAGCCGTCGTCCCTCCGGTTTCCGTTGGACACCATCACCGGCGGGAGGGGGACACATCCCGGCATCTCCATGGCGACGGGGGGCGGGAGCGTGCCCGGATTTATGCCCAGCGCATGTGGGCCGGGCCAAGGGGCCGGGCCGAGTAACGACCCCTGGGCGTCTCCGTGACCGCGGTCCAGCGGCGCGGGCACGAACTCCAGTGCCCCGTGTGGGGGCATCGCGACGGGCAGGTGCTGCGGGGGGGCGGGGTAATGTAGCACCGGACCGGCGAGCGGCCCCGGGTACATGCCGGCGTAAACGTTGGGAGGGGGCGGAGCCGCCATCGAGTGATGGCCGAACACCTCCACCGGAGGCGGGGTCATGGTCCTGATCTCGAAATGCGTGACGGCGGGTGAGGAGTTCGGGGGCGGGTACATCGGCCTGGGGTTGGATTCTGGCTGCCAGGACACGGGTGGAGGTGGAAGGGGCGGGGCTTTGGGCTGCGCACGATGAGCGTGGAGCAGCGGGGCGAGGTACGTGAACGGCGGGAACAGCTGGTACAGATACGCCTGCCGACAAAATAAAAGCACAGAACGCCTTTTAAAATAAATCCGTCTTCTTTAAAAAATAAAATCTACAGTTAAGTTTAAAACGTGTCATTTGCAGACGGTCCCTAAGACAAAACATCTCAATACGACCCCCCCATGTTTATCTACAACGTTTAAGCACCGGCTTAGTGGTTTTGCATGTTCTCCTCTCAGCGCTGGGGCTTCCCGGTTCGAATCCTCATCTGGGTGAAGTTTGCATGTCCTTCCCGTGTCCGTGTGGGTTTCCTCCGGGTTCTCCGGTTACCTCCCATGGATCAAGTCAATCGAATTCTCCGAAATTGCCCCATATAGAGTGTGTGTGTTTCCAGCGATAGATTGCCCCCCTGTCCTGGGTGTTTCTGCCCAGCGCCTGAAACGTTCTCCCCTGGATGGACATGGACATGGACACCCCCCCCCCCCACGACGGCTGAGTTTTGCGCACCTTGAGGCCGAGGTTGTAGAAGAATCGCAGGACACTCGTATCTGAAACAGAAGGACGTCGTTAAAGCGGAGAACCGTATGGAGGACACTTGTAGGTCGTTGGACGGAGACGGAACCGGCGTACCGCTGGGCAGGTCCTTCCCACTGAGCTGGAAGGAGAAGGGCGGAGCCTGCACGGCCTCCTCGCGATCGTTCCGAGGGAATCCGGGGTACAGGGGGTCCTGGTACAGCTGCTCCAGAGTGATGGGGTGCTGACCCGAATATTCCGGAGCTGTGGAACCTGCAGCACCTGTGTGAAGAGGGGAGGTTGTGTGAGGTTTTGCATGTTCTCCCGGCGTCTGTGCAGGTTTAATCGTACGGAACCGGACTTAAAGTTCCCGACGGACACGGGGCGGTTCCGAAAGCCAAAGTGAGAACCTTACCGGCAGCGGAGGCGAGGCCGGGGTCGTATGGGCGTGGTTCTGGGTGGTAAGTGAAGGGCGGGGTTGAGGCAGATGGAGGAGAATGAGAACTGGTTCCGGGGGTGGCGGGAGGGAGGGTGGAGGCTGGAACGGTGGCGGAAGAAAGAGGAGAGGGAGGAGTCTGTGGAGCGGGAGGGGCGTGGGTGGAGGAGGCGGGTGCAGGAGAATGGACCGGGGTGGAGTCGGGGGGAACCGGTTCCTTACGTCCTGTGACCGATGCAGACAGAGTCTGAGGGGGGGGGGGTGACGGGATAGGCTCAGGATCAGGAGTTCCTGAAGGAACCGAGGGGCTGGGAGAGGGCGGGGTTACAGGCTCAGTGGGCGGAGCGGCGGGGGAGGGGGAACCCGAACCCTCGGAACGAGCGGAGGGAGGGCGGTCAGGGCTGAGCGACGGTGCTGATGCTGCATGTGCCACCAGGGGGTGGGATGGAGCAGTCCGGGACGACACGGTGGGAGGTTCGGCTGGAGGTCTGGACATGGGGGCAGATCTGACGGAGGCGGGTTTGGAAGCGGCAGCTTTGGCGGCGGGGGCAGGTCTATTGGATTTGGGAACGGGCGGGGCAGAGGGTGGGGGGTTCCCCTCTTTGGGGGCGGAGATTCCTCCCTCTTGATCCGCAGAGCCCTTTTGATAAACACGGATGGCGTCAGTATCAGAACCGGAACCCGCCGAGCATCGTCGTCTCCGAGTTTGGACTCACCGTCGGTGTCCCCGCCCTCGCTCCCTGATTGGCCGTCTGCGGCACGCCTCTGATCTCTGGAACGAGCGACACGTCGTCATGACATCATCGTTTGTCCTGAGAACGCGTTAATTAGGACGCGGCGTTGGAGCTCACCTGCCTCCGCCTTCTTACGGGGGGGTCGCTTTTCGGCTCGCCTTCCTGCGTCGCCACCTGCAGCCTGGAAACGTAATTACATCCCATATTACAGCCATGCCATACCATCAGGTGTGTGTGTGTGTGTGTGTGTGTGTGTGTGTGTGTGTGTGTTACATGAGCGCTGGCTTCCAGTGAAGGGAAGTTCTCCTCGTCTTTCTGAAGGAGCTCCAGCAGAATGTCCTCCGATTCCTCAGCGGGTGATTGACACGTCCCGGCGCCGTCCTGATCCGTCCACCTGCAGGATCAATGGACAGTTCCTTACTCAGAACGGTACATGTCCTGAGTTATGTGTGTGTGTGTGTGTGAGTGTGTGTGTGTGTGAACCTGTTGGCCTTCTTCCCCGCAGCCTCCCCACACAGGGGCCACGAGTGCTGCTGCTGTACCCGCGTGCCGGGATAGGCCGTGTTCCGGCCGGCTTTCCTTCCCGCTCTGTTCTCCCGCTCTGCAGGGACACATCACAACCTCAGAACCCGTACGGATCGGAACCGGCGCCCGGCCGTTACACGCTACAACCGATTCACTGAACCGATTCTTCACCGTGAATCCGATTCGTTTGCACGCCCGAGTCTCACGACTCACTAAACGGATTTACTTGGGATTCCAAACGACGCTTTTGGAGAGAGGAGTCTGCACGGCATGGGAACGCATCGGAACCTCGTCACTCTGATTCAAAGTGACGATTCGATCGGTGGAATCGTCTGGCGGTTGCCAGGCAACAGGTGAGTCGCCAAGAACCGAACTTTATTCAGAGTTTTATTAATGAAGTTTGACTTTGTGCTTTTTGCTGAAATCCCTGGGGGGAGGGGGGGTGGAAGGGAGGGGTCATCGCCCGCTGTCCCACGTCTTTCTCTCTCACACACACACACACACACACACACACACACACACACGGCGTGACGGCTGCAGTACCATTCGTCTGGCCGTTATATCCGGAACCCGCAGGTTTCTTGTTCTTGTCCACGATGGTGGACCAGGTCTCTTCTGTAGGAGGACGCAAACTCCAGAGTGGAACGGTGTGTCTGCACACACACACACACACACACACACACACACAAACACGGGTCAGCTGACAGTGTAAACTGTGTGAACTGTGACACGCCCCCACGTTCAGAGACATACTTCTCTCCGAGTTCCTCGACAAAGACGGTGACCGGTCCATCGTCCACGCCGACGTCCTGAATGTGAGCGCCGTAGTAACGAGACGCGTTTCCAAGACGCACCTGATGTAACACACACACACCATCAACACATCGTCCATCAAGAGAGAGCGTCCACACTAGCGCAAGAAATGGCGCAGGCACGAGGACCATGCGGTGGAGGGAGGCAGGTGGGGCCTGAGGGTGGAGGGAGGCAGGTGGGGCGTGAGGGTGGAGGGGGTCAGGTGGGGCGTGAGGGTGGGACTCCTCACCTGACACGGGTCTCCAGTTTTGTAATGCATCCCCGCGGCGATGCAGAAATCCCGCCTCTGCTGAACTGGAAACGATCAGACGTTCAGATCAAAGCGATCAATAATCGGTATTTAAATCCGATCGATGGACGGCAAGGTTACCTTTTTCCGAGTGCAGCCACACATCATACTCGATGTTCCTGAAGTGGGAGGGGTTTAGAGAGTCCTGCACCGTCTGCGGCAGGCAGCCCCGCCCCCCTCCACGGCCCCGCCCACGACCCTGCTGAGGAAAGTCATTCATTCATTCATTCTCTTCCGCTTTATTCTATATTAGTCACTCACACTCACACACACACATACACACTCTATAAGGGGCAATTTGGAGAACTCAATTGACTTGATCCATGTTTTTGGACTGTGGGAGGAAACCGGAGAACCGGGAGGAAACCCACGCAGACACGGGGAGGACATGGAAACTCCACCCAGATGGGGATTCAAACCGGGAATCCCTAGTGCTGGGGGGAGAACATGCTAAACCACTAAGCCACCGTGCCGCCCCGGAAACAGTCAGTGAGACCATAATAACTGCGATACAGACATGTAAAGCATCGTGTGTGTGTGTGTGTGTGTGTGTGTGTGTACTCACCCTGTGAGGTCTGGGGGCCACACCGGAGCCTCTCTCTGCAGTTTCACTGAACCTGAAACAAACAATTGAACACGTCTTAATAAACGAACCTGATGATGTCATAACCTCTCGCTTTAATACGTTTCAGTGGCACGGCAGGTTTCACAACCTCCGGGAGGCGCAGCTGGGTGAGGACGTCTGTATTAATGACTCATCGGGAGGAGCCCGAAAAAAAAGGTGCCAACCTCAAGACACTGCTGCCTGCGGTACACCGCCAGAGAGCTGTATGCAGGAGCAACTCCAGCCCTTAGGGGGCGCCAAAAGAGATCGTCAAGTCTCCAATCTCAGCCTACCCGGAGTATCCTGCTTCATCACCACCTCCTCCTCAGCGTCATTCCTCACACTGGGGGTGTGGCCTCTCGGGTAATCAGTAATCAGTACCTACATTAAAACTCATTCATTCATTCATTATCTTCCGCTTATCCTCTATTAGGGTCGCGGTGGGGTTCCCCATGCCCATCCAGGGGAGAACATCTCGGGCGCTGGGCAGATAGACCCAGGACAGGGTGCCAATCCATCGCTGGGCACACACTCACTCACACAGACACACTCTAAACGGGGCAATTTTGAGAATTCAATTAATTTGATCCATGTTTTTGGACTGTGGGAGGAAACCGGAGAACCCGGAGGAAACCCACGCAGACACGGGGAGAACATGGAAACTCCACCCAGATGGGGATTCGAACCGGGAATCCCCAGCGCTGAGAGGCGAACGTGCTAACCACTAAGCCACCGTGCCGCCTACATTAAAACTAAGTTACTAATGCTGCACGCTCACCAGAAGTTCTCGCCCTCGTCGAGGTCGGAGCCGTCGCTGCCCTCCCGCTGCTCCACGTCGATGGCCTCCTCCCGCCCCTTCGAGCCCCTGATGCTGGGGGTCAAGACGTTGCGCTCCACGCCGTACACGCCGTCGTAGAGCAGCTCGTACAGGATGGCTGCGGAGAAGAACAAAAAATAACTTCATGGAGAACATACCAATCTACGGCGTCACCAACAGGGAAACTCGTTAACGCACGCACTAACGAGGTCAGTGATCAAAGGTCTTTAGGACTAGAACATAATGGCAGATAGGGGGCGTGAGCGTGAGGGACTCACACTGACACAGGGCCGTGTTTTTGGCGTGGGCGATCGGGTACACGCTGTCGTAATGGTTCCCGTTCAGGAAGCACAGCTGCACCTGGAACAAATCCGGAGAACATCTGGTCAACAGGAGAACATCTGTATGAAGCAGCGTCGTCATTGCACGCTTCGTATGACCGACCCCCCCCCCCACACACACACACACACACACACACACACCAACATCCTTAAGTGTGACGTAGTTACGACCACCGCAAGATCGTATCAGATCAAAGCTCACGGACCTTTTTAGGGAACCCCTTCTCCGTGATGTTCACTGGGGCCTCTCCCGGCTGCCGATGAATTATAAAGTCATGTCTGCGAAACAAAAAAGGGAATGAATTTTATGTCAGGTCTGCATTATAAAGTCTACCGCTCTATCCTCAGAAGGTTCTTTAGGTTCCATCCTCCACCATACTTTATAATTGGGCTGCGGTTCGTATTGTCATGTTTTTATTGCTGATTGCTTCCTACCTATGGGGCGGCACGGTGGCTTAGTGGTTTAGCATGTTCTCCTCTCAGCACTAGGGTTTTCCAGTTCAAATCCACATCTGGGTGGAGTCTCTATGTTCTCCCCGTGTCCATGTGGGTTTCCTCCGGATTCTCCGGTTTAATCCCACAGTCCAAAAACATTGATCAAGTCAATTGAGTTCTCCAAATTGCCCCATATAGAGTGTGTGTGTGAAAGGGTGTGCCCAGCGATAGATTGGCGTCCTGTCCTGGGTGTGTCTGCCAAGCGCCCGAAACGTTCTCCGCTGGATGGGCATGGGGAACACCCCCCCTCCCCCCCCCCGCAATCCTAATAGAGGATAAAGCTGAAGATAATGAATAAATGAATGAATGATTGCTTCTTACCTGTAAAGCACAGCCAGAGCACTGATCTCCACCTGCCCCACCCAGCTCTGTCAGGGAAAACCGGAAAGAGATCACTATCATCATCTCTAGTTCATAGACTGCAACAGGGAGAACATGCAAACACGCAGACCATAATCTAGAAGTTGATACTCATGGCATTCTAAGGACCTGCCTAAAACACCACGGAAACTTTTTTTTATTTTGTCGCTTAGTAATACAAATGTAATGTATTTGTTACCGCTGGATTTGGCAACCGGGCGGCACGGTGGCTTAGTGGTTTAGCATGTTCTCCTCTCCGTGCTGGTTTGAATGCCCATCTGGGTGGAGTTTGCATGTTCTCCCTGTGTCCGCGGAGGTTTTCTCCGGGTTCACTGGTTCAAGGTCAATTGAATTCTCCAAATTGCCCCATATAGAGTGTGTGTGTGAGTGAGTCTGTGTCCAGCGATAGATTGGCGTCCTGTCCTGGGTGTATCTGTCCAGCGCCCGAAACGTTCTCCCCCGGATGGGCATTGGGAACACCCCCCCCACCCTAATATATAGGATAAAGCGGAAGATGATGAATGGATGGATCTGGCAACCTCCTGTTACCTGAGGGTCCTGAAGCCTCTGCAGATACTCCTCGAAATCCCCCTCTATGAACTGAAAGACAGAGCACACGGCATGTTACGAGACCGTCCATCGACGCGGACGCCGGGGAACGCGGGACGGTTCTCCGTGGTTGACCTACCGACTCGTACAGGCCCCGCTCCTGGCGGAGGAACCTCACACACTCGGCTCGGACCTCGGTGTGCCGAGCCTGGCAGTGCAGAACCTGAAAAAAGGGGTGAGGACATCAGTGACGTCACAATTCTTAGTTCAGTGATAGTTCCTGCAACAGTGTAAACGACATGACGGGATAGGACTCAATATAATATGTATAGAAATGTGGATGCTTGTGAGGGAACCAGGGTGGCACGGTGGGTCACTGGCTTGCACGTCAACCCGGGGTCCCGGGTTCGAATCCCACTTCGGACGACATGCAAACTCTGGACCCACCCTGGATCTTTTATTATTATTTTTTTTTACAAAATAAAAGTCCTCACCGGCGACACGTCTCTGAGGCAAACTCTACCTCACCTCTGACAGACGAAAAGCAAATAACACGTGAAACGAACCCGATCATTATCAACGACACACCGCTTTACGTACAATTTAACGAAAATCTTTACTTTTTAAACACACAAACACGCCCGAGATATTTATCGACGAGGCTAGGCTACGTGATGCTAAGCTAACAAACAAGCAGAGAACTGAGTGTCGTGTTAATTAACCAAATGAATTCCATTTAAATTGATGAATGAGGTTTAATTAGGCGGGTTCGATCCGCGGTTATAAGCCGGTCACTTGTGGCGGGGCGTTTGGTTCCTCAGAGCTCGGATCTGGATCGCGGTTCGAGCCGAGCCGAACCACAGGTTGTTGTTTTTAGACCTCGGTTTTTCATTTGTTTAAAGTTTTTTAAACGTTGCTGTGATGTTCGTGAGCTCACGGACCTGTTCGGCCACCGCGCGGAACAAACACGAGCCGTCCTTGGCGATCTTCTTTCGGAACAGCCCGCTGCGCCTCAGGTGCGCGTCCATCAGCCTCTCCGCGCTGCGCTCGTCGCTCGGCTGCATGTCGGCGGCTCTCGGTCGGTCGGTCGGTGGGTTTAATAAACTACAGCAGCTGCCCCGGTGTTTAAACTCCCGGCGTTTGCGGTTCGCATCGTTAACGGAGCGCCGCGGAGCCCCGGCCGCCTTCAGTCCCGCTGCCGAGTCCACAGCGAGTCGCTTTCGCTTCGACTCCAACTCCGGAGTTTATGGAGCGGGAAAAGTTTCATTCTCGACTTTTCCTCCTCAACGTTTCACTTCATGATGAATCCCACGAACGGGCGCGAGACATTAAAACGACACGCACTCACGATAAAACCGCCTACGTTCGGTCGATTACGCGAGTAATCCAGATAGATTCGGTGAATCGATTCCCCTGCGAATCGAACCGGCCGTAGGTCGTTAGGCGAATCAAATAGTAATAATAATACATTTTATTTGTAAGCGCCTTTCAGAACACCCAAGGACGCTGTACAAAGCATGCATATTAAAAACATTCACATTTTACATTTAACAATATCGATGATAATGAATAGTTAAAAGCTCATTTAAAAAGTTGTAAAAGGTTATGTTACAGTTCTTACTGTGTGAGGTTATGTACAAGGTTAAGGTACAAACTTAAAAATAAACCTAATCAGTATTGGCAAGAACATTTGTGCGATCGACTTTAAATCGGAGGGAGCTACAATGAAAAAATGTGTGTGTGTATATATATATATATATATATATATATATATATATATATATATATTATATAATGTATATTCTACTGACAACTAAAAAAAACGAACGCATATGTGTTTATTTTGCGTTTGTGTTGTGTCGTATTAGTCAAATGATTCACTCGTGGATCGACTCTCTGAAGGTCTATTTAAATACATGGAAATGATGGGAGTTGTTTCATTCGATTCGCCGCTGCGGGATGATCGGTTTCGTTTTCGGGTAAGGTCAAGTAATAAATGCGAATCGGTTCGCCAAGTCAACTCCATGACCAGTCGGTTCTGTTGAATGGTTTCAATAAAAAAAAGTGTATTTAAAACGAAGTTCTTTTTTTAGCATTCGTGAATTAAAACCTTTATCAAAAGGTAGTTTAGAGTTAACTTTACAACAATCGATTCCATGGTTCGAGAATCGTTGAAAGGTTAACGTCGTCGTTGTTCACTGATCATACAGATGGGGATTGTAGTTCTAAAGTTCCATTTTGTAGTCCATCGTTATTCTACGGCCTCTGAATGTTTCATTTTCGACTTTTCACGTCAACTTTCACTTAATGATGAATCCGACAAACAGAGACGAGAGATTAAAACGATCTGCTCTTACAAAAAAAGCTTACGTTCGGTCGATTACACGAGTAATCCGGCTAGTTTTAGTGAATCGATTCTCCTGCGAATCAAACCAGACGCAGGTCGTTATGCGAATCAGATTACTTGATTCATTAAATCCATTAAATGCATCTTCTGCATTATCTTCTACTGGGGGAGGGGGTATGTAGATGGGGATTGTAGTTCTGAGGTTCCATTTTGTAGTCCACCTTTCCTCTACAGCCTCTGTTGATCAGGACCCCCCACAGGGAGCAGGTATGATTAGGGTGGTGGACGATTCTAAGTACTGCGGTGACGCTGACGTGGTGGTGCAGGTGTGATTAGGGTGGTTGATGATTCTCAGTCCTGCAGTGACGTGGTGGTGCAGGTGTGTTAAGGTCGGTGGAGCTGTTCTCCATTGAGTTTGGTTCTTTAATCCTTTTTTATTCATAAAGACATTATGTGAACATACCAAACCTGACACAGACTTCAACCAGAGGACCAACCCTCCCACTGTGTACTGTGTGTGTGTGTGGAGGGGGGGGGGGGATAAGTGGAAGATGAAGGATGTGGTTCCTGTCCTGCAGCTGTTACACATCCTGGACGCACAAACCTCAGGAACCTTCTGAAAAGAGAGAACAGCATGAAGATGAAGCTCCGCTGATGGAGAACATGCGGCGGATCTGAGGTGAGGGAACCAGAACTGTGTTTTAACTAATCAACTTGAATTTAATTATGAAACTTTAATCATACAGATCATTTCTCTGCGTTATTATTTAAAGTGCATTATTCTCATTATGCAAATCTGCTGCATTGTGATTGGCTGATATGATAATGAACTTAATGATATATTCATGTGTATCCATGTTAATTTAACCCAGTGGAGGTTGTAGGTCATTTGACGCAGGGCTCACTCCCAGCAGCACCACCACCTCCTGCATGAGTGCAGGGATAGTCCTCAGCATCCTGCAGAGCCTTGCGTCTGATGCGCTCCTCCGTGTTGGAGCGTAGTGTGTAGTAATGGTTTGTGTGCTGGTGCTGTGTTCATGTTAAACCTGCAGGTGCTGGACGATGCAGATGAAGCCGATGGGGGTGCTGCTGCTGGCGGGGTGTGTGTTTGTGAGTGTGTGGCCCCGGTGGGGGGGGTGTTTTTCCCGAGGTGCATCCTCTGCCTCCTGTGGAGACATGAGACCCGGACACATCAGCGCTCAGCCACCACGCACCCACACGCCGCCTGCCGCGTCCGTACACACCAGCCGTTTAGTATACCTACCGCAACGCACTCTCATGGGTATAAACACACACACACACACACACACACACACACTTCTGACCCTCTCCATATAAACACTGTGTGTGTGTGTGGTGTTTTTTTTTTTCTCAGTGAATGTGCGCAGTTCCAGAGCCTTCATGGGCTTCGTGCTGCAGGCGCGGTCAGTGGTGGAGGACCGCGTGGTGGACGGCGAGTTCACGCTCCACCCCCCGGGGACACACACACTGTCCTGCCTGTCCTCCTCGGATACGGTCACACACTCAAACAAGCTGCCTAAGAGGAGCCTGTCGTTCACCTGGAGAGGACCGACGCAGGCCAGCGGAGACCTGAGATTCTAGTTAGACACACACACACACACACACACACTTACCACAAATGACCTAAAAATTAAATCAGAAGACCATAAGTCAGTTTTAAATGATGGTTGCTATGGTGTATTTAATGGTTGCTATGGTGTTTTTAATGGTTGCTAGGGTCTCAGTATTTATCGTTAATTTTTTAATTTATTCAGTATTGTTAATTATTGTTCTCGTCACTCGCAGCATCACGGTGGTTCATTCTTATTTCCTCTACTGGACACGGATCCGGTCAGCAGTGGTGCATGATGGGACTCGTAGTGCTTATGGATCAGGAGATGATGCTGAAATGCAAAGCAGAATCACCTCAGGTACCGAGGTCGTACAGGGGTCAGGGGCGGGGTCACGGAGTGGGACTCTGATTCCTGGTCAGTCCTGTGAGAGCCTGCAGTGTGTGTGTGTGTGTGTGTGTGTTTATTTATTCTCCCTTCACACCGTATTCATGGTTTTTCTTTCAGTGACATCAGAACGGACCGACGCACACCCCCCCCACACACACACCCCGACTTCCACACCGCCTCCCCAACACACACACACAACACACACACACACCGAACCCTCCTGCATCACGGCCAGCTGGAGGAATTCTACAACGGTTCACTACACACACTCTGACACACACACACACACCGCCTCACACAGCCGACGTGAGGACCTCACACACAACGGGAGTCTGGAACTCACACGACTTCAGAACAGCGTGAGGACACACGTACACACACACACTGATCCAGAGTCTCCGAAACCTCCACCCTCACACACACACACAAAATACACACTCACTAACACAATGACTGTACAGCCTCTCACACACACAATCACACACACATTCACAAGGATGGAGTTCACACACACATCACACACACATACACCTGCTGCAACGTTACACTTACACTCGACTGCAACATCAACCGCAATCTCCACCCAAACCCCACCCCCCACTCAAACTGCACCCCC
>JAFMOD010000033.1:620294-630511 GCA_019802435.1 Corydoras maculifer
GTAAAGGTTAGCATTACTGAGTTAAAGGTATATTTTACTGTTTTACTGAGGTAAAGGTTCACGTTACTGAGTTAAAGGTATATTTTACTGTGTTACTGAGGTAAAGGTTAGCATTACTGAGGTAAAGGTATATTTTACTGTGTTACTGAGGTAAAGGTTCCTGTTACTGAGGATCTTAGCGATATGCACTGCTAATATGTATAGTAATTTAAATATTTACTAAAAGGAACTAAATAAAATATTTTTTTATGGTACAAATAAAAGTAAATGACATTAATAAAAATAATAATGATAATTAAGTGATTATGATGTTTATTGTGATTTCCATATTTTACTATAATAATTCTATATTAATTTGATTGTTTTCTGTCCTCAGTCTCTGTGCTGGACCATCAGGACGTCGGCGCTCGTACAGCTCTAATAAACTCCATCACCGTCTCCAAGAAGCGTAACTGGCTGAATCAGAGCTCCCTACGGCCCTCTGTGACCTCAGACGAGGAGGATCTGACCTCCCCCCCACACTCACACCACACACCCGCCTCCGATCTGACCGAGGAGAACGATGCCGACGATGAGGGAGAGATCTGGTACAATCCCATTCCTGAGGACGAGGAGGCTGAGTTCCGACCCTGCGAGCCTCCCTCCAGACAACCGCGACAGACCTGCGAGGGGGACGTCGGGGGAGCCACCACCGCTGCTGGGCATTCTGGGAATGTGAATGGGGGTCCTTCCAGTGAGCCAGTCCATATGTTCAGACCCGTGTGTAGATCACAGGAGGAGAAACTCGTCGTGAGGACAACGGCTTCAGGTACCGCAGGTGTACCTCGTCCTGTCTCTCTCCCTCTTTCCCGTCTCTCTCCATATCTTTAGTAATACACCATCATACAATCATCACCTTAAAATACAAACCTCATACCAAGGTCATTGTGACCCCTCGGACTCTACTATATGATTGTTCTGAAACCTAAACGGTCCCAGACCTGAGCCCACACTTTGAAACAGGTTATATATCATTATTTCCCGAACGTCTTTCAGATTCCAGTCTCCGTTTTATCTTTTCTCGCGGGTGGATGTATAAGTAAACAGCAGACTTGCTGAAAGAGTCAGAGATGTAGTAATTACAACTTGTTTCTGCCCCGGCCGTCATGGCACCTCGCCATTTGGCTGCAGTTTGACATGTTTTTCTCTTCAGGCCTGTCATTCACGGCATTCACAGTACACGTTCTAAAACCGAGGTGTGTGTGTTTGTGTGTGTGCGTGTGTGTGTGTGTGTTAGTCCTCAGGTGTAAGTGATGAGCTCAGCCATTTGGCGGCTCTAAGCTGGAATGTGGCCCGTTACGTGTGCAGTGTGCAGAATAAACACTGTGTTTGCACCACAACCCCGAACTTTAATAAAAAAAAAAAACACTGAGCGCATACGGAACCGCAACTCCACAGTCACCTGACCCAACGTATAGTGACATCACAAGATGCTCTTTGCTATATGGTGACTCTGAAATGCGTCACATGATCAAAAGATATTTTGCGCACTCATGCAGTCCATGCAGATTGAATACGAAGTCAACACCCAGCAGAGAACATACCAAATATCAGCAGGATATGCTTTTCGAGAGGGAAAAATTAAATTTATGAAAATGGTGCCGTCCAATATAGTCAAATGTGAGCTCATGTGTATATCGATGGGGGCGGGGCAATTTCCTCTGAGGGTTCTGCGTTGTGAAGATGGGGTTGGATGGTTTCAACACACACACACACACACACAGTCAGTGGCCGTCCCCCTTTAATTAACAGCTGACAGATAGAAACTTAACTCCTTGCTCTTTCTCTCTCTCTCTCTCTCTCTCTCTCTCGCTCTATGTATCTATGGTCTGTATGGCAGCTTCATTAGAAGTCTACATTACCCATAATCCCTTTGGTGGTAATCCGATCTGACATGGCGTGAGATGGCATGGCGACATGAGACGACATGGGACAATGAAGAAGATGCTCCCATGACCTCTGTCCTATAGATCCGCTATTAGAGAGTGTGTGTGTGTGTGTGTGTGTGTGTGTGTGTGTGTGTGTGTGTGTGAGAGAGAGAGATTCTGTAATGAGACCCCATTCTAAATGATTTAAGAATAGAGGAGATCCTATATACACACACACACACACACACACACACACACACATATATATATATATATATATATATATATATATATATATATATATATATATATATATATATCTCACAGGTGTGGAGATCTGCTTTGTGTGTGTGTGTGTGTGTGTGAAAGACCTAGAAATGCCTGTGATTACAGACGAATGACAGAATGGCCTACTGATTCACACACACACACACACACACACAGTAGCTGTGCTTCTGCCTGTGTCTATTTCTGTCTGCCTATCTGTTGATCTCTCTCTCTGTCTCTCGTTCATGGACGTGTCCTCAGTTTCCTCTTACAGAACCGTATCTTTGTAGGAAACGGCAGATCAGACTCTCGGGGCCGAATGGAGTTCTGCACAAGTCCAAACAAACAGAGCTGGTGTTGTAGCCTGAAACACGCCGAGAGAGAGAGAGAGAGTGAGCGAGAGAGAGAGAAAGAGAAAGAGACAGAGAGAGAGAAAGAGAGAGAGAGAGAGAGACATTAAGCCAAAAGGGCAAAAAGAAAGAGCTGAATTATAAGAGAGAATCTGATCAGAGCGCACGCCATACAGATTTAATAGAAAGCAGCTTATGCCTCAGGCATTCATCAGCTGTTACATAAGTCTCACACACACACACACAAACACACACACAGCAGCAGTCTTCACCTCTGATATTTTACGACTCTAATTTCATTTGTACCTCAGAGAGACTCTTAACTGTCTGACTGTCTGATCTCAGAACCCGTTTACCTCAGAACCAGAGAGCCGAGGTCACTGTCTGATCTCACTGCACTAACTACAGGTTCTGTCTAATCTCACCAACGTCAAGGCTCAAAGATTATAACTGCATTAATCTGTTCTCACTAACTTTATTATATATAAATGTTTCAGTCTGATTTCACTAACATTGTTATCAATGTAAATGTTTCAGTCTGATTTCACTAACATACATCAGACCCTTCTATTCTGAAGTAGGCTCTATTTATAACCTACTCTACAGAACCTAAAGTCTAATCTAAGGCACATTAATTGTTTAAATTGCGTCCTAATCATATTTTTTTCTTACAGAACCCTCGGATCGAAGCCCCCCGGGCTTTTCCCCTCCCTCGAGTCCGAACCCGACTAAGAAGAGCTGTTCCATCAACTGGTCTCTCCCGGAGCGTATCAAATCCCCGCGCACCGTCCGCAAGCTGTCCATGAGGATGAAGAAGCTCCCCGAGCTCAGCCGAAAACTCAGCGTCAAAGGGAACCAGACCCCCCACCATCAACAGGACTCCCGGACTCCCCTCATCAAAGCCAGCGGACCGTCCGATCTGGGGTCAGGGGGAGTCTGTGCGGCATCGGCGAGCGGGAACGTGATCTGGCGGTACCATTTGGACAGCAGCGTTTGTACGCGGCAGCAAAAGAAAAGCAATGACCTGGGCGCGCCCAAGTCCGCCATTAAGGGCGGTTACCTGAGCGACGGGGACTCTCCCGAACTTGTGGCGAAATCTGGTAAACACGGGTCCAAATCTCAGCGGAAGATGCAGGAGAAGGAGTCCTCGGCGACCCCCAAACTAGCCGACTCGACGTCCTTTCACCCGTACAGCTACCCGGAGCAAGGGAAATGCGCCTTGTCGCCCCCTGTGTCCGGCCTGCTGAGTGTCCACTTGTGCGGCGCAGAGGGTCTGAAGACACCGCGGAACGACGAATCGCGTCACGTCTACTGCGCCATCCAGGTGGACGAGGCAAAGCGGGCGCGCACGGCGTTGCTCCCTTGCCGCGGCGACTTCCTCGCCATGGACCACACATTCCAGCTCGAGCTGGAGGAGGCGCAGCGGCTGCGGCTCGTCCTGTTCGGCTGCGAGGCCACGACCGAGCCGCGGAGGCAGCGGGTCTGCTGCCACGGCGCCGTGGCGCTGTCCCCGATATTCAGGCCGCAAAACGGTACACGTGTCCACAAGCTCGCTGTGCGCCTCGAGCCGCGAGGGGTCATCTACGTAAAACTGGGATTCAGCGAGCGGAGGAGTCTGAGCGACGGGAACGACGGGGAACGCGAGCGCGAGAGGGAGGTGTTCGGAGTCGAGGCAACCAGGGTGGTGGAGCGCGAGGCCAGCGGGCTCATGGTGCCGCTCATCATCGAGAAGTGCATCGCGGAGATCGAGAGGCGAGGGTGCCAGGTCAGTAAATGTTCTGTGGTCTCGTCACTTTAATGCCCTCACCGTGCCGTCAAGCCTTTGTGGGCGGGGCCACGGGAGGCTGGGAGTTTGCACCCAAGTGTTCATGAGATCATGTGATGTCTGAGTCATGGTCCTCACAAGGACCAAGAAGAAAGACCAGGAGAGAAATGTGTCCACTGCTCGGAAGCCTTCCAACAAGGACCCCTGGTTCTACTAAAGGTCAGTTCCACATCCTACAAAGACAGTTCCCTTCAGTAGAACCAAGGGGCCTCGTTCGGTACTCTTTTGGCCTTCAGGTTTCCCGGTCAGATTCAGAACCAAACCAAAGACCGTTCTAAACCATTCAACTTGAGGTGGATGGGCTACATGAAAATAATACTGCATGGCTATGCACCTCCCGGATTCCCGAGGCTACCCAAACCACCAGCCGCCTCCGTGACCCAAATCTTATAACTGGTTTCGCGGCGGTGAGTGGAACCCCCCACCCCGCCCCCCGCGCTGGAGGCAGATTGATTACACCCCGGCGGTTTCCGCAGGAGCAGATTAAATGCGGGGTGCCGCTGTGTGTCTGTTTAATTTGTCTCCATTAAAGTTTAGAGCGCTATAAACGTGTCGTGGCTGCCGGTCCGCCGTGATCCAGAACCCCCCCCCTCCCCCACTGGCATATTTAGGTTCCCAGCGAGGGTTGTGTACCCAGGCGCCGTGCCAGCCTTGTCAGCCATTTATCTCCTGCTTTTAAGCATGTTACACACACACACACACACACACACACACACACTGTTAACCCTAAAACCCTGTGGCACTCCCATGTTCTCCCAAGAAGTCTCCCTTGAGAACCAACGGACCTGCCGCATTGTCGCCGGTCTGCAGGAACGTCCAAGTCAGGGGTTCCTGAGGAAGTTCTCACTTCGTTCTTTCCTTATATAACTGAGGGTCAGAAGTAAGTTCCCGGAGTTCTAATTCCGCTAAGCTGGATTTCCTGGTGGAGGGATCAGGCCGGTGGAGACGGGTGTAGTTCACTCCGCTGATCCTTGTTGGGCGACTTGTTTTTCTCCAGAGGAGAACCGTAAACTAAGAACTTATATCCCAAAGATCTAAGGCTGGTGTTGGTTCTTCAGACACTCAGCCTGACCTGCACCTTGTCTGGTGGTTCCTGAACCATGAAAAGTGGTTCCTCATGAGTACAAAGGTCACACTGTGGTGTTTCAGTCAGTTGGCTGTTGGTCTACCAAACCCCAAATCCTGACCCCACATCCGGGGGCATGCCTGATTGTTTACGTTCTTGGTTCCTTGTTTGAGAGCATTCTGTGTGGCATTCAGGTGGTGGGTCTGTACCGACTGTGTGGTTCCGCGGCGGTGAAGAAGGAGCTGAGGGAGGCGTTTGAGCGAGACAGCAGCGCCGTGGAACTCTCGGAGAACAACTACCCTGACATCAACGTCATCACAGGTACGGCAGGACACACACACACACACAAGTCTTCTTGTCTTGTCACATGATCTGCCACCAGTGGACACCAGACGGTCACATTGGTGGGCGTTACTATGGCGACCCCACTCCTCCCCCTCCGTGTTTGTTTATATAAAGCCTCCACTCCTCGGTTCTTTGTGTTTGGTGCTCTGATGTCAGATCAGACGTCCTGCCACTGTTACGGTTCCTGTTAGGTTCACAGACGTTCAGATCAGAACTGTGCAGGGAACTTGGTTTACTTGGGTTACTTGCAGGGAACTTGGGTTCCTTGTCCTGGGTCTAATCTCAGGACAGCCTCCCGTCCCGGGACTTTCATTTCCGTTCCAAAGTTCTGAATTTGAATGGTTTAGAACGCACTAAGAACCTCCTGCTGACGATGCGTGATCCAGAACCATTTTAGTTAGTTCCTGAACCTTTAAGGTCCTTTATATGTTCCAGAACCTTTTGGTTTTCTTTGGTTTCTTTGGTTCTTCATTCTATCAGAATGTTCCAGAAGCATTGGTTTCCTTTATAAATTAATGTTCCGGAAACGTTCCATGTGTTCGTCTACGGTGCCTCATCGTTTTAGTTAAAAACTAATTTCAAAAAAACAATTGTAAATTAAATTTCTTAAAATGTTCCAGAGCTCGACGTTGTTCTCGACACTTCAGAACACGTTTGGTTTGTTCTGACTGCTGGTTTGAGAACTGAGGAACCTGCTCTGGGATCGGTAGATAATTAGCCAGAAGCACCTTCCAATCACATCCAACAATGCGTGAGGTAGTGCCATGTAGGACACTCACACACACACACACACACACACACACGCACACACACTTTGAATAACAAACTGTTCTTTAGAATGTTTACTTCCATATGTTGCTCTTTCTCCCTCACACCCCACTGAGCTCGTGCGTGTGTGTGTGTGTGTGTGTGTGTGTGTGTGTGTGTGTGTGTGTGTTAGTGTGTGTGTGTGTGTCCGGCAAAGACACACAAAGTCATTAACAAGTGGCCTTTTTTGTGTGTGAACACACACAGATGGTATTTGACTCACGCCTGCTGGATTAGCAGGAGCCCGCAGCTCGACCAGGAGGCCGTCACAAAAGAGGCGGATGGGGGAAGGGTCTGCGAAAAGTCAAAGCCCGAAAATAAAGGGCACTGCTGCCCCCTTCCTCGCCTTACCCTCTGTCTGTGTGTGTGTGTGTGTGTGTGTGTGTCAGAGATAGAGGTCGAGCTGTGAAAACACTGATAGCACCTGCGTGAAGTATCACCACCTGCGTCCCCTACAGTCATGACCTTGTCTTTATGAGGGGTGTGTGTGTGTGTGTGTGTGTGTGTGTGTGTGTGTAAGCGAGCATGAGAAAGGGGAGGGGCTTAGGGGATTGTACAAACAGTACAGAGAGCAGCTGAGTCAGAGTGGGTCAATAATTAACCCTGTTCTTCTACAGGTACACAACAGACGTGAGTGAGTGTGTGTGTGTGTGTGTGTGTGTGTGTGTGTGTGTTGCCCAGGGACGTGTTTTGCTCCTCGTACAGTCCTTTAGAGCCCTAAAACATGCATGTCACACATTCTCATCCTGCACATAGTACATCGTGTATTCCCATGTATTACAAACCTACAGACGGGATAGGCCCCGGGTCTCCCAGAGAAGCCTTCTGTCGGCCAACACGGTGAACGTCGTGCTCGGTTTTGCAGTCGTGGTGTTAGGGCTGATATTCTGGTCACATGATCCCCTTCCTCCCTAAATGGACCTGATCAGCGTCCCGTCGTCGGGGGCGACGGGACGAGTGCGTTCTTGTTTGGCGGTTCCGATGCGGCCGAGAGGGGTTCTCCGGTTCTCCCTTACGTCCATTTCCTATATTGAGTTCCCCAGCGGTGAGGTTCTCAGACTGGTGGACACTAAAATATTGGGACGTGTCAGCTGCTTTGTGGCAACAGTTTGGGGAAGGCCCATTTGGCCGTGCCTCGGTGCAGCGGACCTGATCTTCAGCCCCTCCCACACTTTTTGGTACGATCTAGAACTGCATGTCCTCAGAATCGAACCCGGGACCTCACATCAGTCCTGCTGGACGTCCCGACACAAAGCCCTCAGAGTGATGTGCTCCTCCTGGGATGGTCTCTGTTCAGTTCCTGGAACATTTTGGCTCCAATAGAGGGCGCCAAGGAGGTAGAAACCGGCAACTAACGAGGCTGCTGCAGAGGATTGGTCTGACTGTAATTCGTCGGGGTCCTCCGACCTCACGGCGGCGCTACGACCCGGGTTTTCTTCCGAACCGGTCCGCGGTCACGGCGCGGTTCCAGCAGGTGCGCGGCTCTGTCGGGGGGGATTTACGAGACGTTCCCTCGGTTCTCTGATGTTTAATTGCATCGACATCCGGAACGTCTCGCCGTTTGCCGTCTCCGTGCTTTGGGGCGTCGCCGTCGGAACGCCGCCGATTGTCTCTTTTGTTCCGCGGTGTTGCGCCTCCGAAACCGCAGCGCAAATTAAAATTCATTGCTTCAGGTATCAAACCATTATGCGCTGTGTGTGGGAGGCAGGGGGGGCGGGGCAAAGGCTGCGACCACCAATCAGACGAGGTTTAAGAATTCTTTTTATTTTACACTAAACATACGAACGTATCCGGACTCGCCACGTCCATCACGTCCAGGTGTTCGGGACAATTGTAGGCTTCCAATAGTTTAGGGAAGGCCCTTTGAAAACTCGTACCTACAGATTGGACATGGCTATCAGGCGTCCTGTGTGTGTATACTTTATTCCACAGACTTGCTCCTTCCCGTATAATGATGTACGTCCTATCCCGGTTGTTTTTCAGGGGTCCTTAAGGACTATCTGAGGGAACTCCCTCAGCCCCTCATCTCTAAGCCTCTGTATGAGGCCGTGCTGGACGGCATGGCCAAGCGGCCGCTCGCCATCGGACCCGGCGGCTGCGAGAACGACCCGTCGGACTGGGACCACGCGGCGGGGCTGATGGAGGCGCTGCCCGACGTGGAGAAGGTCATTAGATGTTAACTCTCTATTACGTCCGTCTGGTTCTTCTCTGTCTTCTGATGATCAGAGCCGGTGTTATTAGGGTGGTGGATGATGCTCAGTCCTGCGGTGTCGTGGTGGTGCAGGTGTGTGGTCAGTAGGTCGGTCAGTCTGGGTGATAACGTCCCTGGAACCCTCGTCTTCTGCTGCAGGTGACTCTGAGGAAACTCCTGGACCATCTGAAGCGCGTGGCGTCCCATCACGAGGTCAACAAGATGACGTGTCAGAACCTGGCGGTGTGCTTCGGACCCGTGCTGCTCAGCCAGCGGCAGGACGCCTCGGGGCTCGCCAACAGGGTGTTCGTGGACTCAGAGGAGCTCGCCAGCGCGCTGCACTTCAAAAAACACATCGAGGTTCTGCACTACCTGCTGCAGCTCTGGCCGGGTACACACACACACACACACACACACACACACACACACACACTCACACACACACACACACCTTCCCCCTCACAGCTGCAATGACGTCCATTATAACACTCAGTAGCCAAAAGCACAGGGAAACACCATGTACATGGGAGAACATGCCAAACTCGTGTCTCGTTGTACTTCCCTGTGATGGGCGGTAACTCCCCTCCTTGTTGCCAGAGGTGTTCTCCAAAATCCCCTCCCCTCCCCTCCCCCCGGCACCCCCACACATCCTGCGGGAGGAATGCAATAAGCGCGGCCTGTAATTACACACATTCCTGACCCTGACCTTTGACCCCACGTTCACCCCGAAAAGGGTACGGACGCCGGGACGCTCTGGACGCTCTGCTGCCACATGCCGGGGCTCCCGGAGCGGGGGCAGTGTGTGGGGTTTCGAACCGTAGCCATATGATTCTGTGTGGTTTCTGCTCCGCGGGGGGAGGGGGGGGTGTGGCGAGGTGGGGGCAGAGAGGGGTGAGGGGGTGTGAGGAGAGCCCCCCCCGGGGATTTTTAGGCTCTCAGGGTCCGTGACTGTCTGCAGGTCTGATTTCAGCCTGGAGGTTCCATCTTGACCCCAAAACAACATTCTTACCCTCTGAGGGGCGATAACACTGTTCTGTCTTGTTCTTTAAGATATATGGACACTGTGGGCGACTGTCCTGTGGGTGGCTTTCCTCTCGGCGACTGTCCTGTGGGCGACTGTCCTGTGGGTGGCTTTCCTCTCGGCGACTGTCCTGTGGGCGACTGTCCTNCTGTCTGCAGGTCTGATTTCAGCCTGGAGGTTCCATCTTGACCCCAAAACAACATTCTTACCCTCTGAGGGGCGATAACACTGTTCTGTCTTGTTCTTTAAGATATATGGACACTGTGGGCGACTGTCCTGTGGGTGGCTTTCCTCTCGGCGACTGTCCTGTGGGCGACTGTCCTGTGGGTGGCTTTCCTCTCGGCGACTGTCCTGTGGGCGACTGTCCTCTGGGCGACTGTCCTGTGGGCGACTGTCCTGTGGGTGACTTTCCTCTGGGCGACTGTCCTGTGGGTGACT
>JAFMOD010000033.1:662912-700380 GCA_019802435.1 Corydoras maculifer
GGAGAACCTCTCCACGTCCCCGCCGCCGGAGAACCCATGAGAGTTCAGTGTGAAGGCTTTGGGTTTGTAACGTAGACTCCACTGTATGAGATCCACTGATGTTCTCACAGTGAGGTCATCACCCTCATCCCACAGAACCCGGACACCATGCACTAAATTTTACTGTACTGTGTGACATTTGCATGTTCTCCCAAAGTCTGTCTGGATTTCCTGTGAGGTTCCCCGTCATCTGAAGATTCTGTGTGTGTGTGTGTGTGGGTGTGTGTGTCATGTTCTGATGTCTCACTCTCTCTGTCTGCAGAATGGTTCCTGTCTGACGTCCCAGTGGAACCAGAACTGATTTAGTACATAAACACAGGAGACGGTAACAGGAACCGCCTCACCTCACATACCTAAACTCGTTAAAGGGTCGGGGGTCAGAGCAGAGCCCGTGATGATCCACTGCCCCGGGGCAGAAAGGGTTAAAGATCATGCTTTGAAGCCCACAGGGGCAGCGGGGCAGACACGGGGTGCAGAACCTTTAACCTCCTGATCAACAGCCCAAAGTCCTGACCCCTGCTGGACAGAGCCCTAAACACACCGCTGTCACCAGCATGACAGACATGTGATGTAACAGGGGGGTCCGGGGTGTGTGTGTGTGTGTGTGTGTGTGTGTTAGAGGATCACTGAAACACTGAGAGCTGCAAGATGAAAGAAAGTAATTTAGGCAAAGTGTAATTTACACCCTTCATTATGCCAGAGGGGCTCCACAAGACAATGGAGGGGCTTATCCCGTCACAAATGTGTGTGTGTGTGTGTGTGTGTGTGTTCACAATATGCTTACAATTGAGGAAGGGATGAGTTTACCTTGAGGCTCTGTGGAATGAATTGGAATGTTGACTGTGATACAAACACCTACATATTAATATTAATCACTATCACAGAGAAACAGAGTACTTTATCGGGAACCATTACAGGTTGGTTCCTGGTGTCACTTACAGAGTAACAGAGTACCTGATCAGGAACCATTACAGGTTGGTTCCTGGTGTGGGTGGAGTACGGATTGAGAACCTTATTACAGAGCCTCAAACACATGATATGAAGAGGTTCCTGCTGCCTCACCTCCTCTGGTTCCTGCAGAACTCACGCGAGAGGACGCTGCGGATTTCTTGCCCCCTGAAATTAAAACGAGAGCTCGAGGTCAGGCAGAAATAAAGATCCCTGTGTGGTTCCAACTGCACCGGATACCCCACAGACGTGGAACCGCAGAGCCACTGTGGGTTCTGACAAACTGCAGGTTACAGGTTTAGAATGAAACAGTTTAAAACACATGTGCTGGAACTCGGACAGTGGGAACTCTGTGTGAGGAACCTTTTTATGATGTGTGCGTGTCTGTCCACAATCAGTCCAATTCATTTTATTTTTTTATTTATTTATTTTTTTTGGGGGGGGGGCATGTTCTCAGAGTAGCAGCAGCTTTGGGTGGTGGTGGTGGTGGTGTGTGTGTGTGTGGTGGTGGTGTGTGTGTGTGGAGGGGCGTGTAGTTCTAAATCTATCTGGGTTTAAACTGAAATGGGCTGATGGATTTTTTTCTGGTTCAACCATCAACAATATCGAGATTAAACTGAGAACCAAAAATATTTACATGAAACAAGAAGAGTCCATAATTACCTTTTCCCTTCTTTTTGGGAGCCTTTGCGCTCATATCTGCAAACACACAACAATTATTATATTAATGCAGATTATGAAATACGACGTTCCATTTTCTAATCATTATGAAATCTGGTTCGTTTCTGCGAGGAGACAAAATGACTTCATCAGTTGAAGTTCATGATTCCGATTTTAAAATGTCTGGTTTGTAAGATCGAGAGCGTCTGAGGACAAAGCGACCTTTCAAAACTTAAAATAATAATAATTACTGTTTAAAGACTAATGCGAATAAGGTTCCTTATGCAAAACGGCCATATGGCGACATCTAGTGGTAATAACTGGCATTACGGCGTTTTCCAAAGTCCTACATCGTGAGGTTTGTTTTCTTCAAATATTATTTTAGTTTTCTTTAATGTTTAAATGCTTGGCAAATAACACTTAATACAATTTTATGCTTAAAATGTTTTACTCTAATTTTAAATTATGCAAAAAAAGCCTCTCCTGCGAAGTATTCTGTTTCTGATTCTGAAAATTCTGGACTTTAAATATATTAAACAATATTCATTCATTCATTATCTCCCGCTTTATCCTCTATTAGGGTCGCGGTGGGGTTCCCCATGCCCATTCAGGGGAGAACATCTCGGGCGCTGGGCAGATAGACCCAGGACAGGGCGCCAATCCCTCGCTGGGCACACACTCACTCACACAGACACACTCTATATGGGGCAATTTTTTTTTATCGAGAATTCAATTAACTTGATCCATGTTTTTGGACTGTGGGAGGAAACCAGAGAACCCGGAGGAAACCCACGCAGATGAACACGGGGAGAACATGGAAACTCCACCCAGATGGGGATTCGAACCGGGAATCCCTAGCGCTGAGAGGCGAACGTGCTAAACCACTAAGCCACCGTGCCGCCATTAAACAATATATTTGCCTTAAAATAAATTTGTATCTCTAAAAACCTAAAATGTCTTTATTCATAATTTATTTAGTTTTGTTATTTATTAATATTAGATTGTGTATCATTTTACACTTCTTGTTAAATCTATAATTTGTCAATAAATAATTTTTGCGCGGCACGGTGGCTTAGTGGTTTAGCACGTTCGCCTCTCAGCGCTAGGGATTCCCGGTTCGAATCCCCATCTGGGTGGAGTTTCCATGTTCTCCCCGTGTCCGCGTGGGTTTCCTCCGGGTTCTCCGGTTTCCTCCCACAGTCCAAAAACATGGATCAAGTTAATTGAATTCTCAAAATGTCTGTGTCTGTGTGAGTGAGTGTGTGCCCAGCGATGGATTGGCGCCCTGTCCTGGGTCTATCTGCCCAGCGCCCGAGACGTTCTCCCCTGGATGGGCATGGAGAACCCCACCGCGACCCTAATAGAGGATAAGCGGAAGATAATGAATGAATGGGTGGTGGTACATGGCACCTGGGGAGCAATTGGGGTAGGTGCCTTGCTCAAGGGCACTTCATCTGTAGTACTTAGTGGGACCCGGAATGGAACCGGGGACCTTCAGGTCGCAAGCCATTTCTCTTACCTGAACTGATTTATGAAATATTAAATGATCTTCTGATAATTTGCAGAGCGTTCAGAATCTAAACCTGAGCTTCGTCTGAACAGTTGATCTGACGTTCCACGTGACGTAACTTTAGTTTCATCGCTATGACAACAAGCACTTTAAACGATCCAAAGTTGTTGGGAATGTTTTATTATACTCTGCGGACAGCAGAGAAATAGAGTTTAACTTGGTTCTTTATGAAAACGTGTCGTATAGCGACATCTAGTGGTGATAACTAACATGTGCGTTTTTCAAAGGCTTAGATGTTTAAATTAGTTTTTTACTTAGATATTATTTTAGTTTTTTAAGGTTTGTCATGTTCATACACACACAAATGTTCATAATCGCATATAAATCAACTCCACAGTTTTTACTTAGTTAGTTCATCGTTTTTAAACACGGTGCTGTTTCATTAGTTCTGTGTAAATTAAGCGCGCTGTGTTGCATTCCTTAACAAACCCGTTATATTTCACAATAATTAAGAAACATTGAAAGTTAAAATTGTTATTTACCTTCAGTTTAGTTTTTACGAATCCGCTTTATTTCAGTGAATTCTGTTTAAAGTCTTTGTCCGGCAACAACGCGGTTGCTATGGTTACGAGACGAGAGGCGGAACCCTGCGCCGTATCACGTGGTAAGAAACTCTTTATTATTAAATAGAATCCATTAATTAAAACCAAATAAAGCGCCGAGGAAAATCTAATTTCAGCTTTTATTCTTACGATCTGCCTTTTGATCAGAACAGTTAATGACGTAATAAACCTTTAACATCGTTTCACAAATCTTCATTAACATTTTAACCAGTATTAAAATAAAATGCGTATTTAATAATCAAAACGTTAAAAATGAGTTAAAACAACTTTTAAACTTTATCAAATAAACAATAATAATCGCATAAATCCGCCGTTTAATGGAAATGACCAGGAATCGAGTCTACATAGGGAGGAGAGTCGACACCTTTTGACAACCGACTCCTTGTCTGGCGGTCACCTGTTTAAAGCACTCTTTGGCGCGTGCGCACTTCCTGAAGGCTGAAATCTGATCTAACTTGTCTGATGTCTGTGTTCAGACTCTGAAGTCTGAGAGGATGATGGATTATTGGTTTATTGAACATTGATTGGTCGTCAGGACGTCGGCGGCTCGCATCCGGGTTGATGATCAGATGACCTGCAGGTGAGTCTGATCTCAGGTGAGTCTGATCTCAGGTGTTTGCTCTTCTCCCGCGTCCTCAGTGCAGAACGCTGTCTCCTGGCTGGTCCTCCCGGGATGGAGGAGCTGGACTGGGTTACAGACTGTGAGATGCGGGTTGTTATTCAGCCGTACTCGGGTTCGGGTTCGGGTCCGGGTTCGGGTCCGGGTCCGGGTCCAGGTTCAGGTGAGCAGGCCGAGCTTCTCCTTCAGTCTGTTCTTTGAGTTTAACTTCTCAGTTCTTTATAAACTTGTTTTAATTTCTGAACCGTGTTTCCAAAAATAACATTTAAATGACTCGGTCTGAAGGTTTACAGATTATATTTTAGATGTTCTTTCTTTTTTAATCATCTGATCATCTCTGATCATCTCTGATCATCTGATCGTCTCTGATCATCTCTGATCATCTGATCATCTGTGATCATCTGATCATCTCTGATCATCTGATCATCTCTGATCATTTCTGATCATCTGATCATCTCTGATCATCTGATCATCTCTGATCATTTCTGATCATCTGATCATCTGTGATCATCTGATCATCTCTGATCATCTGATCATCTCTGATCGTCTCTGATCATCTGTGATCATCTCTGATCATCTGATCCCCTCTGATCCCCTCTGATCATCTCTGATCATCTCTGATCATCTCTGATCCTCTCTGATCCTCTCTGATCCTCTCTGATCCTCTCTGATCATCTCTGATCCCCTCTGATCATATCTGATCATATCTGATCATCTCTGATCATCTCTGATCCTCTGATCCTCTGATCATCTCTGATCATCTGATCGTCTCTGATCATCTGATCATCTCTGATCATTTCTGATCATCTGATCATCTGTGATCATCTGATCATCTCTGATCATCTGATCATCTCTGATCGTCTCTGATCATCTGTGATCATCTCTGATCATCTGATCATCTCTGATCCCCTCTGATCCCCTCTGATCCCCTCTGATCCCCTCTGATCCCCTCTGATCATCTCTGATCATCTCTGATCCTCTCTGATCCTCTCTGATCCCCTCTGATCATATCTGATCATATCTGATCATCTCTGATCATCTCTGATCATCTCTGATCATCTCTGATCATCTCTGATCCTCTGATCCTCTGATCATCTCTGATCATCTCTGATCATCTCTGATCCTCTGATCCTCTCTGATCTCGGTTCCTTTGTTTTCTCAGCTGAGTATTTGTAATTATTAATGTATTTCTTATTTTAATCATTATTTAATTCAACTGTTAAATAAACCGGGGCGGCACGGTGGCTTAGTGGTTTAGCATGTTCTCCTCTCAGCACTAGGGATTCCCGGTGTGAATCCCAATCTGAGTGGAGTTTCCATGTTCTCCCCGTGTCCGCGTGGGTTTCCTCCGGGTTCTCTGGTTTCCTCCCACAGTCCAAAAAATTAAGTTCTCCAAATTGCCCCATATAGAGTGTGTGTGTGTGTGAGTGAGTGTGTGCCCAGCGATAGATTGAATGAATGAATGTTAATTAAACCTACGGAGCGAATCGAACTCTAAACCACGATGTTCAATTCAGACCTCAGAGTGACCCTGGACTTTGTAGTTCTTAAATAATCTGTAGTCCATCGGTTCCTCGACAGACTCTGTCTCTATACTCTGTTCTCTGATGGTCAGGACCCCACAGAGCAGGGGTGATGAGGGTGGTGGATGATGCTCAGTACTGCAGTGATGCAGACGTGGTGGTGCAGGTGTGATTAGGATGGTGAATGATGTGCAGTGATGCAGACATGGTGGTGCAGATGTAATTAGGGTGGTGGATGATGCGCAGTACTGCAGCGATGCAGACGTGGTGGTGCAGGTGTGATTAGGATGGTGGATGATGCACAGTACTGCAGTGATGCAGACGTGGTGGTGCAGGTGTGATTAGGATGGTGGATGATGTGCAGTGATGCAGACATGGTGGTGCAGGTGTGATTAGGGTGGTAAATGATGCGCAGTACTGCAGTGACACTGACGTGGTGGTGCAGGTGTGTTGTGCTGTTGTGACTGAGCCTCGTGACCTCCTGAGAGTCCCAAACCCGACCTCATCCAACACCTTAGGGATGAACTAGAATAGACTGTGAGCCAGGTTCCCTCACCCAACACCAGTTTCTGACCCACATGCCCTTCTGCTCGACCACCAGAGTTTAAAAAGTGCTCCGTCATGTTGGATCAGTGCAGATGGGAGTTCCTCTGTTTACAAACAAAGACATGGAGACATGTGATCATCTAAAAGTGCAATGTAGCATTACTGCTGATTATTAAGGGGGCGGAGCATGCGGCGCATTACGAACCCTCCACATGCATTAGAAGGTGTGGTGCAGCTGCGTCTCAGACGGCGATGTCCTGATTGTTCCGCTACATCAGAGGTGAGGATGCACCGGTTTTGATTTAACCCTCAGATCATGCTGGTTCTGTTTTGGGTGGTGGAGTGAATCCGGTGGTTAGGGGGTCATGAAAACAGAACCCCGCTCACATGGACATCAGTGAGATCAGACACTCGGGTCAGACAGCGTCCCTGGGGGCTCTGTGACTTTAGGAACCTTGTGTGGGTACCGTACAGTCATGCTGGAACAGAAAAGGGCCTTCCCCAAAACGTTTCCATGAAGTTGGAAGCATGACCGTCCCCAGGTCTGATCTCCAGGTTCTTCTCCGTTCAGTCCTGTTCTGTATCTCTGCAGTGATGGAGGACTCCGGCGCGTCGTACCTGGCCTTCAACGACTTTAACAGCAACGCCGGCTCGCCGTGGGCGGAGGTCCGGGCTCAGCAGACCCCGCAGCTGGTGGAGAACTTCAGGAGGAAGCTGAAGTATTTCTTCATGAACCCGTGTGAGAAGTACAGCGCGCGGGGCAGGAAGCCGTGGAAGCTGATGCTGCAGATCATCAAGATCGCCGTCATCACCATTCAGGTCAGAGGGTCGTCCCAATGGCTCCATGAGAACTGGGAACCCAACTGTGGTCTTCCCGGTAACTCGGTTATTGAGACGTTCTCTTGTCTTGACACGGAACACGTTCTGTCCTCAGCTGGTGTCCTTCGGCCTGAGCAACCAGATGGTGGTGACCTTCAAGGAGGAGAACCTGATGGCCTTCAAGCACCTGTTCCTGAAGGACTACGCCGATTACAACGTAAAATCCTACGCCGTCTACACGCAGCACGAGGTCTACACCCACCTCACCCACATCGTGGAGCAGGTGACCAATCACGGGTTCCTGTGAGCTCATGTATCCGTGTGTGTGTGGGGGGGTATACAGGATGATGCTCACTGTGGATGATGCTGGTCTTCTTCTCACCCTAGTTCCTGGGTTTGAAGAATATCACGGTGGGGAACCATGCGTACGAGAAGGACGGGGGGGTGTTCACGCCTCTGCTGGTGTGTCAGCAGTTCTATCACAACGGCAGCATCTCGCCCGGGAACGAGACCTTCGAGATCGACACGCAGGTGGAGGAAGGTGGGTTCCACGGGAACGTCCACGGGGAACGTCCCTGAAGGGTCCTGATGTGTTCCACCTTCATACAGATGGGGTTTGTAGTTCTACCTCCATGCCGTAGTCCATCTGTTCCTCTACAGACTCTGTGAGTCCCCTTTGGTATGTTCTCTGATGACAGAGCAGGTGTGATTAGGGTGGTGGATGATGCTCGGTACTGCAGTGACCCTGACGTGGTGGTGCAGGCGTGTCTTACACTGTCACAATAATGTTCCGTCTCTTGCAGAATGTCTCAAGATCGACCCGTCCAAACCTTTGTACGGCGTGGTGGACGGACACCTGTCCAACTTCACCCTTCAGTTTAAAAGGTAAGGGTGTGAGGCAGGTTTACATGACGCCCTGATCCCAGAATCCACTGCAGTGTGTGTGTGTGTGTGTGTCAGGTTGCTGGAGGTCAATGTGTACCTGACTCTCAAAGCCATCAACCTGCAGACGGTTCAGTACCACGAGCTCCCGGACTGCTACGACTTCAGCATCACCGTACGTCAGTGTCGCTTCTCTCTCACTGTTGGCTTATCCCGTCCCTTTTTTTAAACACTTCGTGCCCTGTGCTGTTTTATTTATTTCTTTTTTCTTTTTTCTTTCCCCCCCATGACTAATTTTGAGGAACCCTCCTCGTCTCGGTTCCTCTTTCGCTCTCGACATCTCGGACTTTAATCTCCCCCGGTTCTTAATCCCGTCATGATCACGTTCAACAGATCACGTTCAACAACCGCGCCCACAGCGGCCGCATCACCGTGGACCTGGACAACGACGTGGACATCAACGAGTGCAGGGACTGGAAGGTCACCGGCGCCTGTGAGTGTCGCGCCTCGTGATTCTGCCCCGCAGGGGGGGTCAATCAGGCCGTTTTCCAAAACACGGCACCCACTCGTGAGTCATGAGCGATCATGTGAGGTGGCGCTGCTGCATGGGCGGGTAGACGCTGCATGTCCTCCCTGTGCCTGTAGAGGGAACCTTGCACGTTCCGATCCCATATCTGGGTCAGGTGTTCATGTTCCTCTCTGATCCTGATGCAGGTTTTTTTTTGGTTGTTTGTTGGTTTGTTTTCCGCAGCTCCCAAGAACATTTACTACACCGTGCTGTTCGACGTCGTCATCATTCTGACCTGCCTGGCGTCCGTGGTGCTCTGCACGCGCTCAGTGGGCTCCGGTGTCCGCCTGCAGTTTGTGAGTACATTGAGTCCAAACATGAGTCCACTAACGGAGGGCTGAAGGTCAACAACGACCTCCACACAGACCCACAACCACATGCCTTGGGGGTTTGATTCCATTCTCGCCTTTCTTTTGTTTGTTGCGAGTGGGTGTGGTCTCCATGGTTACACCAGTGGTTTTTAAATGACACATGATGCCTGGGTGTCATAATATTTTTGGCTCGCTGATGTTGCACCAGGGCGTCACGGTGGCTTAGTGGTTTAGCATGTTCTTCTCTCAGCGCTAGGGATTCCCGGTTCGAATCCCCATCTGGGTGGAGTTTCCATGTTCTCCCCGTGTCCTCGTGGGTTTCCTCCGGGTTCTCCGGTTTCCTCCCACACTCCAAAGACATGGATCAAGTCATTTGAGTTCTTTAAATTGCCCCCTATAGAGTGGGTTTGTGTGAGTGAGTATGTGCCCAGCGATGGATTGGCACCCTGTCCTTGGTGTATCTGCCCAGCGCCCGAGACGTGCCCCCCCCCCGCCACCCTAATAGAGGATAAAGCGGAAGATAATGAATGAATGAATGAATGATGTTACACCATTACTGTTCCACCTACGATGTACACAACAAAACCAGGTTCCTAATTGAGCTACTTGCAGTAACACATTCTCACCAGAGATGTCGCCAACCTACAGAATTCAGACTGCTCTATCTTTTTGAAGTGTTTGATGGACTGATTTTCTCAGGAGTATGCAGCATTCTTCCTGAAGCATTATGGGAAGCGGGTGTGCTGGTCGGACCGCATGGAGTTCATCAACGGCTGGTACATCCTCATCATCGTCAGCGACGTCCTCACCGTCACCGGCTCCGTGCTCAAGATCGCCATTCAGCTCAAGGTTCCGCTGGTTTATGAGAACTAATCATCTCCGATTCTCAGATGTTTTATCCGGAAGACATTCGGTTCCCTCTGTTATTTTTTGTTTTTTAGGCCGTGACGAGTTACGACATCTGCAGCATCCTCCTGGGCACCGGCACCATGCTGGTGTGGATCGGCGTCCTGCGCTACATGGGCTACTTTAAGAAGTACAACGTGAGTTTAGGCTCTGGATCCGAGTTGAGAAGGTGCAGCAGATGGTTCTCCAATCACTGGACGTGCATGTTGTCTGTCTCACCCCCTCAGATCCTCATCATCACCCTGAGGGCAGCGTTTCCCAACGTGATCCGGTTCTGCTGCTGCGCCTCCATGATCTATCTGGGATACTGCTTCTGTGGCTGGATCGTCCTCGGACCGTACCATGAAAAGGTGAGCCAGGACGGTGAAGACGGTGTGACGGTTCCAGTGAAGACACTCAGTACCACATGCCAACGTGGTCTTGTGATCAAACATTTAACTCATTGGGTCCATGTTCTCATGTACACAGAAGGTCCATGAGTAGAGTCGATGCACTCCGGTGGTCATGGAACCTTCTCCAACAGTTTTAGAAACTATGAGAACATTGCTGAGGTGCGAGAACCCTTACAAAGGGACGTCTTAACGTACTGATGCTCTGATATCAACAAGGAACCCTATAGATGTGATGTTTCTTCAGCTGATTCACGATGTGGTTCTTTTGCAGTTCCGAACTCTGAACACGGTGTCCGAGTGCTTGTTCTCGTTGATCAACGGCGACGACATGTTCACCACCTTCAAGAACATGAAGCAGAAGAGCTACACCGTCTGGCTGTTCAGCCGCCTTTACCTCTACACCTTCGTCTCGCTCTTCATCTACATGGTGCTCAGCCTCTTCATCACCCTCATCACAGACACCTACGAGACCATCAAGGTCAGAAGCTCTTCTAACTGTTCATAGGATTTAATTGTCTAAATTAAACCTTAATCCAGGCGGCATGGTGGCTTAGTGGTTTAGCATGTTCTCCTCTCAGCACTGGGGATTCCCGGTTCGAATCCCAATCATGTTCGCCCCGTGTCCGCATGGGTTGCCTCCGGGTTCTCCGGTTTCCTCCCACAGTCCAAAAACATGGATCAAGTCAATTGAGTTCTTCAAATTGCCCCATATAGAGTGTGTTTGAATGAGTTTGTGTCCAGTGATAGATTGCCCCCCCTGCCCTGGGTGTATCTGCCCAGCGCCCAAAACGTTCTCCCCTGGATGGGCATGGGGAACCCCCCCCCCCTCCCTGCGACCCTAATATAGGATAAAGCAGAAGATAATGGATGGATGAAAATCATAATCTTTAACCTAGATTAGGTTCTCTGAGGTTTCTAATCTAATAAATTAATTGTGTTCTGCATTCACGCGGTTTCCTGAGGAGGTCCGAATCACGAGAGAGGAGCCTGATGGAAGTCAGAAGTTTAGAAATGTTATCAGACGAAGTCAAAATAACGTACGATTAATCAAAACATGGAGTAAGAGCGTCGCGACTCCAACAAGGCCGAGCGGAAACTCCGGGTGAGACGTTCAGATCTCAGAAGTTGGTTTGTGTTGGTCTTTCAGCAGCAGCAGTGTGATGGAGACCCTGTCTCTGAACTTCATGCTTTCGTTTCCGAGTGTAAGGATCATCCGAACTCGGGCTGTTACCGCGTGGAGGACCGCTCCACCCCCTGCTTCTTCTGCTGCATCCGCAGGTGAGACAGTCTCAATGACGATGAGGTCTAATCTGACTGGACCTCTCCATCAGAGGGCGGAGTTTCTCTAGAACTTTCACGTTCTGACGTATGTTCCTGTTGAACCAGCACTCTGAGAACATCTGCAGCTTTGATCTGAATGTTCACATCTGTCACATGCTCCTTTGTTCTGTTTATCAGGTTTCTAACACGTGTAGTTCTGCTGTGATGAACACCAGGTGGCGCTGGTTCCATTGACTGTTCTGCAGCTGGAGGGACATTTTTTAAAGTCCATCTGAATGTCTTCTGTTTTCAGACCCACTGATCTGAACGAGAGGCTGGAGTGCTGAGGGGTCTACGGAACCTGCTCACTGACGGAGAACAGACGCGTGTTTTCACAGAAATATAATGAAATTAATGAACTATAATAAATTCTTGTCAATAATTTGGTGTGTGTCATAAAGACGGCTCTGTTTTAAACCCTTTGATCAAAAATATAAATAAATTAGACGTTTACAGAACCTTCTTTCACTTTGAAGTCCTTAATTTTAATATTTGATGTCGATTGGTTTCAGATCAACACCTTCGTTAAATCATCACTGATCATAAAGATGGGGTTTGTAGTTCTACAGTTCTGTTCTGTAGTCCATGTGTTCGTCCACTTCAATCTGTTCTCTGATGGTCAGCTGTGATTAGGGTGGTGGACGATGCTCAGTACTGCAGTGATGCTGATGTGGTGGTGCAGGTGTAATTAGGGTGGTGGATAATGCTCAGTACTGCAGGGATGCTGAAATTGTGGTGCAGGTGTGATTAGGGTGGTGGATGATGCTCGGTACTGCAGTGATGCTGACGTGGTGGTGCAGGTGTGATTAGGGTGGTGGATGATGCTCAGTACTGCAGTGATGCAGGTGTGAAAGCAGTGTAGTTCCTGTAGCTGTAATGTCTGGGTGTGTCTTTATACTTTTGTACACACAGTGTGTTTAATCTCGGATCTGTCACTGCGTTCATGCGACGACGTTCGGAATGACGTCATCAACAGGTTGTTAAATTAATGACGTAGACATTTTTATTAACAAATTATTATAATTTATTTATTTTTAAATGTGAACACAGTGTGAGGTGCTTGTGGATTTTCGGTACTGCTTTTATTTTATTTTATTTTATTATTATTATTATTATTATTATTATTATTATTAGCACTCCTATATTTGCTTCATCTGTTTGTCTGGTAAAAAAGTGCAAATACTATTTCACTCTCTTCCCGTCACCCGATGAAGCTGAAACTTTGCACAATTGTTCATCGTCGATGACAACACGTCAATGAATTAAAAAGATCTACCAATTAATTAACTATTTCGTGGCAGAATTAATTTAAGATAAAGTCATTTAACACGATACAGGTGTTTAAACATTCCACGGCAGCGTTGCTCGTTCGTTTAGTGCACGGTGTCTCAGTCTGTCATGAGGACTCGGGTTCGATTCCCCCCACGCGAGAGTTTCATTCTGAGGCAGTTCGTAGGCTTGAAGCCTGAAGGTCCCCGGTTCGATTCCCGCCCCCATCATGCACTGCGGCCAAAGTAGACCCCCGTACACCTCACCGTTCCACCCAAAGAACGCTCTTTGTACATTTCGTACATTTCTGTACGGACTACGGTTACTTTCGCTTTAAGAGGTCGCAGTCCACCGTCGTCGGGTTCGTGAGGTTGTGACGTCACGACGAGACGCCGCCGCACGGATTCGGGATGGAGGTGTTGTAGTTCATCATTGACGGAGCTGCAGGATGGAGAAGATCAAAGAGGAGCGGCAGGAGTTCAGTCTCATGAACCACACTGTTAAAACAGAAGATGACGTCAGAGAACACGGTTTGTACTGCCATTTATTTGTTTAATCCTTTATGTTTCTGTCCTGCTGTCCGTTCCACTGACCATGATGGAATGTTCTCTGATGATCAGGACAGAGCAGGTATCATTAGGGTGGTGGATGATGCTCAGCATGGTGGTGCAGGTCTTCAGACATCTTCATGGTCAGTGGAGCTGATTTGATGAAGGACGTATCATGGTTGTCATGGTAACCTGCGTTCTGTATCATCCATAGATTGGTGCAAAGTTCTGATTAAATCCGATGGAGACTTCAAAGAGCAGCGCAGCGAGAACCCCGTTGAGAACCCTTCATTAAAGAGCGCGGATCATGAACCTCAGTCCACCGCCGACCCCGTCGACGGCGCCCGCGGCGGAGGGAGACCTGCTTCGCCGCAGGTCTTACAGAGCGTCCACCGGGGGAGCCGCGGCGGCGAGGGGGTGCGCCTGTGCCGCGAGTGTGGCACGAGCTTCCCGGACCACATCAGCTGGAAGAGACACCAGCGGGTCCACCGCGGGGACAGACCGTACGAGTGCGGCCACTGCGGGAAGACGTTCACCCACAAGAGCAACTGCAAGAAGCACCAGCGCACCCACACCGGGGAGAAACCGTTCCGGTGCACCTTCTGCGGTGAGAGCTTCTCCCAGAACTACAGTCTGAAGAGCCACCAGAGGACTCACACGGGCGAGAAACCGTACGCCTGCTTGTTCTGCGGCAGGGCCTTCAGGTACATGTCCAGCCTCACCATCCACCAGAGGACCCACACCGGAGAGACGCCGTACCACTGCACCGAGTGCGGGAAGACGTTCGTGGACTGCAGCCACCTGAAGGCTCACCAGAGCATTCACACGGGCGAGAGGCCCCACTCATGCGATCAGTGCGGGAGGACGTTCAGACAAGCGGGACACCTGAGGAAGCACCGGATGATCCACACCGGAGAGAAACCCCATTGCTGCGCTCAGTGCGGGAGGAGCTTCAGACACGACGGAACCCTGAAGATCCACCAGAGGCTCCATACGGGCGAGCGGCCGTACCGGTGCTCGCTGTGCGCCAAGTCGTTCGCCTACGCTCGCACGCTGAAGAGCCACCAGCGGGTGCACACTGGCGAGAAGCCGTACGAGTGCGCCGACTGCGGGAGGAGGTTCTCGCAGAGGAGCAACTGGAAGAAGCACCAGCAGGTCCACACGGGGGAGAAGCCGTACCGCTGCTCGCACTGCGGCGAGCGCTTCTCCCAGTCCTTCGTCCTGCGGAACCACCAGCTGATCCACACCGGAGAAAAGCCCTTCCTGTGCTCGCACTGCGGGATGAGTTTCAGACACGCAGGCAACCTCAAAGCCCATCAGATGGTCCACACCGGAGAGTCGCCTCATGAGTGCCGGCGCTGCGGCAAAAAGTTCTTCAGCGGCAGCCACCTGAAGGAGCACGAGAAGATCCACACGGGCGAGAGGCCTTCAGGGGGACGGCCAGTCTGAAGCGCCACCAGCTCGTCCACACCGGAGAGAGACCCCACCAGGAGCTTCCCCCAGGAGGGCACGCTGAAGATCCACCAGCGGCTGCATTCTGGAGAAAAACCGTACCACTGCGGGGGGTGCGGGGCGGCCTTTAGACACGGACAGGCCTTAAAACTCCACCAAAAGTCCGAGTGCGACCGCGGCGTGCCGGGACAGGCTGCGGGGGGCGTGCAGTAACCTGGTTCCGCACCAGAACCCCGTTTTAAGCGTCCTGTGGGATCATTATTTATTTATTCCTATTTATTCCAGCTTTTTTCTTTCCATTAGTCCATCCATCCGTTATCTTCCACTTTATCCTCTTGTGCGGGGGGGGGGGGGGGTGTTCCCCGTGCCCATCCAGGGGAGAACGTTTCGGGCGCTGGGCAGATACACCCAGGACAGGACGCTAATGTTTCGCTGGGCTCTTTCTGTAAGTATTTTAATAAAAGACTTGTTGAACTAAACGATCTTTATTTCAATTTAAATCTTTAAAATACAGCAGTGTAACTGATACATCATATTATTCATAAATATATAAACGCTTATTAAATTTAGGAAAACATTTAAGCGTGAATTCACTTATAATTAAATCTCTTAACGGTCACATTGTGGCTTCAGTATTTATGCGACATCATGATTATAAAGTGTATAATACTTTTTAGCTATTATTATTATTTGGAAAATTTTTTTAATCATTTTATTTGAATAAATACAGTGTCATGTCGCTCCGGGACTGTAGGTGTCGATATACACCATGAAGGTTGGGCTTCTATCAAAACACGAGACACCCAAACCAGAGAAGAAGAGCTCTGTGTTTCAGATGAGATGATTTATATTAATTTAGTTTTTAAAAAAATACTTTAAAAAATCCCCGAAAGAATAAAAACCAATAAATCAAATTTAGCTGCAAAATTACAGGTTCATCGTTGTTGGATGACGTCATTATCGCCAATCTCCCGCGTCCATGAGTCCTTATTTTAAAAAATGTAAACGTTTGTGAAATGTTAAGATGATGACAAGCCTTTTATTTTATTTAGATTATGTCCTGATGAAATCTTTAAATACGATTTCAATACGAAACACATCAGACGCTTGAGTCCTGTCGTTCCAAAGAATATGGGGAGAACATGCAAAACCCACAGAGAAAGTAGTTTGGTCTCAGATTCCTGTAATTAAGGTGTAAAGTGAGACTCTTTCCTCTTTTATTTCTATCCTAATTTTACTTTTTTCCACGTCTACGCATTATAATGACCTTTATTTATTTGTAGTGCGTGTGTGTGTGTGTGTGTGTGTGTGTGTGTGTGTATGTAAAAATGTGCGTGTGATTTTGACAGAATCGTTTTTATGGAGAGCAGAAACATTTAAAGATATTTAAAGTTGAATTATAATTTATAGTTGAATTATAATTTCGACCAGAGATTTTTTTTATAGAGAGCAAAGTATTTTAAATCCTAGAAAGTTTTAAGTTTAATTTATTGTGGAAAACGATCATGTCTGTTTTGATCATTATTCGTGTAAAGAAAAACATTTTAAATGATCGATCGAAGGCGAAATAAAACATTCTGGTTCCGATTCTGTAGTTCGATCATCTGGGCGCCAGTGCTGCAGTGTTCCGCTAGAGGGCAGCGTCGCAAACACTCAGGGTCTCAGAGTCGCGGTTCCAAAACAGAGGCGTGTGTGTGTGTGCGTGTGTGTGTGCGTGTGTGTGTGTGTGTGTGTGTGTGTGTGTGTATTGCGTGCACGTCGGCAGTGTCACGTGTCTGTGTTTTAAGCCCGCTGATGATGGAGGAGCTGATGGATGGAGAGGAGATCGGTCTGATGGATCATTATAAAGTCAAAACAGAGGACGAGGAGCAGGAACCAGGTGAGGAACCATAGCACGGGTCTTAGTTCGTGGTCTTCGCGTGCAGATTTCAAACCCGGATGGATGTGCTGATTAGATAAACCCGACTTGAGTTAACCCCAAATATAAACACGTGTTTCTGAAAGTCGGGATGAAGACTTTAAAATCGTCAGTCACGTGATCTTTAACGAGACGTTCCATCATCCTGTTCTAATTTGGTTCCTCTATGCAGTGGGGTGTTCGCCCACTCTTCATCCCAATGGTGTTGAGGTTGGAGTTCTGTGTGGAGTTCTGGTCCACACTGTGGTGTTCAGGATCTTGCACATTTCCGGCGATCAGGGCCTTCCCTAAATTGTTTGGACTACATTCTCTCAGCCGGCTTCCTGTGTTTAAACTCATAATGCTTAATGTTCCACAGAAACGCTCTGCGGTTGCTCCAGACGAGGGGAAGTTCCTGCAGCTGCACAGAGGAACCAACGCAGACGTTGGCGTCCCGATACTTTTGTGTCTCGTGTCTTGTTAATACTTTGTCTGAACTCCCGCTGTGTGCTGCGTCTTTAGGGTCGATCGAGGTCCTGCTGAGTTTTGACGAAGACAGCGATGAAGACGAGGGTAAATATTATGGAGGTGAACCGCATCACGTAGTTCCAGCTCCGCCCCACGCCCGCCGCCAACTGAGGGGTCAGCCGCCGGCCCGTGTTGGAAAAACGCCTCACCGCTGCGGTCAGTGTGGGGAGACTTTCACTCAGAGCGCACATCTGAAGCGCCACCAGAGGGTTGACTGCGCAGCGACACCGCATCAGTGCACCGACTGTGGGCGGGGCTTCAGAGCGGCGGGGACCTTAAAGCAGCATCAGAGGGTTCACGGTAAAGAGAAAGCCCACCGGTGCGATCAGTGTGGGAAGAGTTTTCCCTACCGCCAAACCTTAAAGCGGCACCAGCTCACTCACTCCGGGGAGAAGCCCTTCTGCTGTGGGGTCTGCGGCAAGAGGTTCCTGGAGGCGCAGAACGTGGAGCGACACCTGCGCGTTCACACCGGGGACAAGCCGCATCGGTGCACGCAATGCGGGAAGAGGTTCTCGGACCGGTACCATCTGACGGAACACCGGCGCATTCACACCGGGGAGAAGCCGTATTCCTGCAGCCACTGTGGGAAGAAGTTCGCCCAGAAACAATATCTGGAGGGCCACCAGGGGGTGCACATGGGACAGAAACCATACCAGTGCACTCGCTGCGGCAAGAGCTTTCCGTACGCCAGAAGCTTAAAGAGACACTTGTCGATCCACGACAAAGAGAAGGCGTACACCTGCAGCCCGTGTGGAGAGACGTTTTCCGGTGCACGGGCCTTCAAACTCCACCAAAAAACACACGCCGGAGAGAGACCGCACCCCTGCCCCGACTGCGGGAAGAGGTTCCCCGACGAGCGCCATTTAAGGGATCACCGGACGACACACACGGGCGAAAAGGCCTATCCCTGCGGTGAGTGCGGGAAACAGTTTGCCTACGCCCGAACGCTGAGGAAGCACCAGGCCATCCACAGCGGCGAGCAGACGCACGGCTGCGGCGAGTGTGGGAGGAGGTTCTCCGACCGCTTCCACCTGGAGGAGCATCGCAAGATCCACACCGGGGAGCGGCCCTACCTGTGCACCCACTGCGGGAAGAGTTTCACTCAGGCGGTTCACCTGCGGATCCACCAGAGAATTCACACGGGGGAGAAACCGTACCGGTGCGCCCAGTGCGGCAAGAGTTTCAGAGAAGCGGGAAGCTTGAAAACCCACCAGAGAACCCACACGGGGGAGAAACCGTACCGCTGCCACGAGTGCGGGAAGAGCTTCACGTACGCCCGGACCTTAAAGCGCCACCGCATGCTCCATACGGGAGAGAGACCGTACGAGTGCCACCAGTGCGGCAAGAGCTTTGTGCAAGAGGTTACTCTGAAGGTCCACCGCTGGATTCACACGGGAGAAAAGCCCTACCAGTGCGAGTTCTGCAGGAGAACCTTCAGACAGCCGGGAACTTTAAAGGCACATCTGAGGATCCACACGAGAGAGAAACACGCAGACGAGAACCCAGCGACTGATTGATGACCTCCTCGAGGGTTATGGAAACCTCGGGGCACCAGGATGGGGCAGTTAGAACTTCTGCTCCACAGCAGGAAGGCCATGGGTGTGATTCCTGGGTGGAACTGAAGAAGGTTCTTGCTGTGTGAGGTTTGCATGTTCTCCTGAGTACACGGTGTTCTCCACGGAAAAAGTTCTCCATGGTTCTGTCTAGATCCTTCATTCATTCATTCATTAATTCATTCATTCATCATCACCCGCTTTATCCTCTATTAGGGTCGCGGTGGGGTTCCCCATGCCCATCCAGGGGAGACTGTTTCGGGCGCTGGGCAGATACACCCAGGACAGGACACCGATCCATCACTGGACACACACTCACTCACACAGACACACACACTCTATAGGGGGCAATTTGGAGAACTCAATTGACTTGATCTATGTTTTTAGACTGTGGGAGGAAACCGGAGAACCCGGAGGAAACCCACGCGGACACGGGGAGAAAATGGAAATTCACCCAGATGGGGATTCGAACCGGGAATCCCTAGTGCTGAGAGGAGAACGTGCTAAACCACTAAGCCACCGCGCCGCCCCGTTCTCTCTAGATGTTTCATTAAATTGACACTTAGAACCCTTCAGAAAAAGAGTTTAACGTCGCCCCCACCAAGAACCGAAGACTCCGCCCAGAAGACGAGTGAGAACTGAGAGGTGGCACGTCTCCAACACTGCCTCTAATCAGAACATATGAATGATCTCACAGGTTCTGTTGGGTCTGTACAGTTTGAGGTTTATTAATTGTTAAATGTGGTAAATTAATTTGAACTGTTAATTAAAAGTTACTGCAGTTCGTACCTTCGGTGAATCTGTTCGTGTTTTTACAAATCAATTAAACATGGAATTTAACGAGGAGACAAAAAAGTTTGACCCCGAACTGAATTCACATCACATTTAGTCGTTTAGCTAAACGCTTTTATCAAACCTGATCATTATCCAATGCGGTGTCCCCTTTTAAAATTGTGTGTATATATATAGTATAATCAGGTGTTTGTCAAAGAGATGTGTTTTGAGTTGTTTTTTGAAGATGCTCAGTGACTCCGCCTCACAACGGGGCAACTGGACAGAGTTCTGAAGATGGTTCCATCAGCACTACGATGAGGTGGAACCGCCAGGTGACATTCATCACTGGAGCGAAGTGAACGAGTCGTAGTTCATTCATTCATTATCTTCCGCTTATCCTCTATTAGGGTCGCGGTGGGGTTCCCCATGCCCATCCAGGGGAGAACATCTCGGGCGCTGGGCAGATAGACCCAGGACAGGGCGCCAATCCATCGCTGGGCACACACTCACTCACACAGACACACTCTATAGGGGGCAATTTTGAGAATTCAAATAACTTGTTCCATGTTTTTGGACTATGGGAGGAAACCGGAGAACCCGGAGGAAACCCACGCAGACACAGGGAGAACATGGAAACTCCACCCAGATGGGGATTCGAACCGGGAATCCCTAGCGCTGAGAGGCGAACGTGCTAACCACTAAGCCACCGTGCCGCCCGAACGAGTCGTAGTGTATTTTGGAAATATAGAGTGAAGGTGAGAGGGGCCAGATCCAGAGAAAAAAGTCCTGTCCTGAAAAGCCGTCTTCATTTCACCTACGTTTTAATTCTGAATGAATGAGTATAAAGAGTGCAACTCTGGAGACCCGGTGCTTTTCTGACTCAATGCCCTGAACGTAGCGTTTGCAGAGGAGGCAACGTGACGGCTCGACTCGGAATTCCACGGTTCCGTGCCGACTGTCCGCTCGAGAGTGAGGTGTGTGTTTAGGGGGTCGACTGTGAAGGAAACTCGGAAAAAAAAAAATCAAGTCAACCTTTATTTGCCACATACATACTTTTGATGGGGGTGGCACAGTGGTGTGGTGGTTTAACACGTCCACCTCTCAGCTCTGGGGATCCAGGTTTGAAACCTGATCTGGGTGGATGGGCTGTTTTTTTGTTTTTTTTTTGTGTCAAATTTGTCAAAGTGTACAAAGATGTAGTTTTAGAACTACAGAGTGCATCTGTAAGGTCAGAGGAAGTAATGAGATGTGCAGTGAGTGTTTAAACATTCATTCAGTCATTATCTTCCACTTTATCCTCTATTAGGGTCTCGGGGGGGCAGACACACCCAGGACAGGGCGCCAATCCATCGCTGGGCAGTGTTTAAACAAAGAAATGTAATTTTGATTTTGTTAGAAATTGAAAAAGCCCTGGGCGGCACGGTGGTTTAGTGGTTTAGCATGTTCTCCTCTCAGCACTAGGGATTCCCGGTTTGACTCCCCATCTGGGTGGAGTTTCCATGTTCTCCCCGTGTCCGTGTGGGTTTCCTCTGGGTTCTCCAGGTTCCTCCCACAGTCCGAAAACATGGATCAAGGTCAATTGAGTTCTCCAAATCGCCCCATATAGAGTGTGTCTGTGTGAGTGAGTGTGTGCCCAGCGATGGATTGGCGCCCTCCCCTGGGTGTATCTGCCCCTCCCACCGCGACCCTAATAGAGGATAAAGCGGGAGATAATGAATGAATGAAAAAGCCCTCTTTTTTATTTATTTTTTGGAAACCTGTATACATTACAGCGGCACGGTGGCTTAGTGGTTTGGCATGTTCTCCTCTCAGCACTAGGGATTCCCGGTTCGAATCCCCATCTGGGTGGAGTTTCCATGTTCTCCCCGTGTCCGTGTGGGTTTCCTCCGGGTTCTCCGGTTTCTTCCCACAGTCCAAAAGCATGGATCAAGTTATATGAATTCTCCAAATTGCCCCATATAGTGTGTGTGTGTGTGAGTGAGTGAGTGTGTGCCCAGCGATGGATTGGCGGCCTGTTCTGGGTGTATCCGCCCAGCGCCTGAAACGTTCTCCCCTGGATGGGCATGGGGAACCCCACCCCCGCCCGCCCCCCCCGCGACCCTAATAGAGGATAAAGCGGGAGATAATGAATGAATGAATACATTACAAATGCACAGTGTATTTTCTTATATAAGCATTTTCATTCCTTTATCTTATCTCTCGAACCCCTGAGTGAGTACTTTATCTTAGTTTTGATATCTTTATAATGATTTAAATGTATTGTATGGGTTCGGCTAGCTTTTGTAGTTTTTCCGCGCCATGCTGGATCTCACTCCGGCCCGGCTCACAGCAGGGGCTTTTCGTTCTTTTTTAAATTATTATTTTTTTTTATGAACCACCGCTGGCGCATTTATTAAACACAAAAAAGGTGATTTGAAAAAGCCAATTAATTCGTTTACGATCGAATAATCTCGTGTTAAGAGCCGGAGAACTACAGAATGACGTCACGGTGGTTGTCGGTGGGACGTTGTTCGCTGTAACACCGCGCCATTGCTGCGTCACTGCGAAACTGCAAAACTCCAAACTACACGTGAAGGTAACGTTAACGGGTTATTATGGGATGGAGCTGCGATTGTAAAAACAAATCGTGTCTTTATTTCCGAGTCGCTTCGTTTTTAAAGTAAAATCTCGTGTAAAACGCTCGGAATGTTCGAGCCGCAACACAAACAACACACCGGAAACGACGCCGCCAATTTACTGAAATAAAATAACGCTAATTAATTTATTATTAATGCATGTGGTAACTGTGGGTCTCTGTTCAGTTCGTAGTGTCGTCATTAATCAGAATTAATAATAATTAGGCTGACTCATTCGTTCATTATGGTGCGCTTTGTTTACTAGGTCACGTGTTGAGATTCGTGTTTTATTTAGAACGTTCATTCATTCATTATCTTCTGCTTTATTCTATATTAGGGTTGGGGGGGGGTTCCCCTGGATGCCCCATCTAGGGGAGAACGTTTCAGACGCTGGTCAGATACACCCAGGACAGAGCGCCAACCCATCGCTGGACACACACTCACTCACACAGACACACTCTATATGGGGCAATTTGGAGAACTCAATTGATCCATGCTTTTGGACTGTGGGAGGAACCCGGAGGAAACCCACACAGACATGAGGAGAACATGGAAACTCCATTCGAAGTTTGGGGATTCGAACCAGTGCTAAGAGGAGAACATGCCAAACCACTAAGCCACCGTGCCGCCTTCATTTAGAACGTTATGTAATAGATGTCATAAAAATATTTCAATCTAGAGTAAAGGTTTTCAGCATCACTGCAGTTCCAAGGATGATCCACCACCTTAATCACACCTGCTCTGTAGGGGGGGGGGGGGACTACAAAACGAACTACAGAACTACAAAATTCATCTGTATGATCAGTGGAGCTGATATAATGGGAAATGAACGTAGCGGTGTATCTAATAAAGTGGCCGTAATTGTGTTTATATGCAAATGATTTTTATTTATTATTTTATTTATTTTTATTATTTTTGCTTAATGTTAATGGCTCTGCGACTTCCGAATTCAGATTACAACATTGTTGATTTTCATTCATTCATTAGCTTCCACTTTATCCTCTATTAGGGTTGCGGGGGGGGGGGGGCAGATAGACCCAGGACAGGCCGCCAATCTATCACTGGACACACACACACTCACTCACACACACTCTATATGGGGCAATTTGGAGAACTCACTTGACTTGATCCATGCTTTTGGACTGTGGGAGGAAACCGGAGAACCCATGCGGACACGGGGAGGACATGAAAACTCCACCCAGATGGGGATTCGAACCGGGAATCCCTAGTGCTGAGAGGAGAACATGCTAAACCACTAAGCCACCGTGCCCCCCCCCCATTGTTGTTTTTGTTGATAGAAAATGGACATAAATTCATTAGAATGCGTGAATATTAATGAATATCAGCATGTAGGTTAAAACGTAGGTTTGTTATGTTATAGTTAATGAAGACGTTGTGTCTAATTAAATGTTCTGTGTTTCAGGAAAGGAAGGAGAGAGAGAGAGAGAGAGAGAGAGACTGTCTGACCTTTGTGTCGATGCTGAAAAGCATTTCCAGCGGACCGCCGCATCCGAGCTGGAGGCGTCACAGTAGACGTCGAAGTTAAGTTCCATCCGCGGGAGCCATGGAGTCGACCCCACTGGAGAACCTTGTCAGAACCCTGACGGGCATGCACCAGGCTCAGGCCCAGGCCCTGCAGGCGCTGCGTTCCGACCAGGAGCAGCGTTTCCAGGCCTTGCAGAAGGCGCAGGCCGAAGACCGGCAGGTGCTCCGAGATTTGGTCCACACGGTGGCCACGCCCGGCGCGAGCCAGCTCGGCGGCGGCACTCTGGAGGCGCTGGGCCCGCAGGAGGACGTCGAAGCGTACCTCAGACTCTTCGAACGGACCGCGGAGGAGCGGGGCTGGCCCGGGGGCCAGTGGGCGGCCCGCTTACTGCCGCTACTCTCGGGGGAGGCGCTGTTCGTGGCCGAGCAGCTCTCGGCCATCGGCATGCCGGAGTACGAAGAACTGCGGCGGGCGATCCTACGGCGCGTGGCCCGGACCCCGGAGCAATGCCGGCGCCGATTCCGCACCCTGAGCCTCGCCGAGTTCAAGCGGCCGCTCACGTTCGTGCAACAGCTGAGGGACGCGTGCTGGAGGTGGCTGCTCACGGAGGAACGCACCGCCGAGGCCGTGGTGGACATGGTGGTGCTGGAGCAGTTCGTCGCCCAGCTGCCGGCTGAAACGGCGGAGTGGGTCCAGCGCCACGGCCCGGCGTCCCTGGACGAGGCCGTCACCTTGGCGGAGGATCACTTGGCGGGGTATCCGGGCAAAGGCGAGGCCCACGCCTCCTTTTCCTCCACCCACTCCCTGCCCCCACTCTCTCCCTCCCGCTGTCTCACCCCTCCCACCCCCTCTCGTTCCGTCTCCGTCCCCCCCGTGTCCGTCTCATCCCTTTCACAGGCGGGCGAGTATGGCGCTCCGGAAGCGAAAAAGGGAGTAGGGCCGCGGTGCTGGCGCTGCGGGGAGCGCGGGCACCTCCAGGACCAGTGCCTCATTAAGGAGGTGGATTTATTCATGCGGATCTCCAACAAGCCGCGGGCGGTCCCCGATCGAGACGGCGCGTACCTGATTCCCATAAGCATTAGGAGGGTCGCCTATCAGGCTTTGGTGGATCCTGGCTGCAACGAGACCGCCGTCCATCCGAGCGTGATTCAAGGCGAGGGGGAGGTCCGTGAGCCAGGCGCCAACGCGGGGGACGTAGAGCAGAACGCCATCCTTCTCACCATTAAATTAAGGGGGCGGAAGTACCGCGTGGAGGCGCCGATCAGCTCCCACATCGCCCATCCGCTGATCCTGGGCACTAATTGGCCGGGCTTCGAGGTGTTGCTAGGCGCGATGAACGTCGACGAGACCTGCGGCGACGCCCCGTGCGGTCGGACGCTAGACGACGTACAGTTCCCCGGTCCGTCCGCCACGGGGGGACATCAGGAGGACGCGTGGATGGCGCCACCGACCTTCCGGGAACTCTCGGCCGAGGACTTCGTCCTGGAGCAGACGCGCGACCCGACGCTGCGGGAGGCCTTCGGTCAGGTGGACGTGTCCAACGGGAATCCCTGTTTCCCGTATTTTACCGTCGTCCACGATCGCCTGTTCCGCGTGACGCAGGACACGCGCACCATGGAGACTATCAGCCAGCTGCTGGTTCCGCTGAGCCGGCGCGAAATGTTGATCCAGTTGGCCCACCATAATCCCATGGCAGGTCACTTGGGGCCGGACAAGACCCTCGGCCGTCTCATGGCCCGTTTCTATTGGCCGGGCATCCGGGGCGACGTGCGCAAGCTGTGCTCGTCGTGTGGCGAATGTCAGCGCGTGAGCCCGCCGGTCAACCCCAAAGTGCCGTTCCGCCCGCGCCCGTTAGAAGAGGTCCCGTTCTCCAGAGTCGCCATGGACCTCATCGGGCCGCTGGAGCAGTCGGGACGGGGGTACCGCTTCGTGGTGGTGGTGGTGGACTACGCAACGCGGTACCCGGAGGCGGTTCCACTCCGCAACCTCACGGAACACGGGGTGGCCGAGGCGCTCTACCGCATCATCTCCCGCGTCGGGGTTCCGAAAGAAATCCTGAGCGATCAGAGCGCCTCGTTCATGTCTCACACGCTGCTGGACCTGTACGAGTCGTCGGGCATCAAGGCGATCCGCGTCGGTCCGCTTCGCTCTCAGACGGAGGGCCTGGTGGACTGCTTCATCCGCACGCTGAACACCACCATCGCGCAGTTCGTCCGCGGCGACGCCGAGAAGTGGGAGGAGTGGCTCGAGCCGCTGCTGTTCGGCGTGCGCGAGGTCCCGCAGTCCGCCACCGGGTTCTCCCCGTTCGAGTTGCTTTACGGGCGCAAGCCTCGCGGCATCCTGGATCTGATTCGGGAGAACTGGGAGGAGGGAACGTCCAACGGCGACGTGGACGTTCAGTACGCCGTCAGCATGAGGGCCAAACTCCACTCGCTGTGGAAAGTCACGCAGGAAGACCTTCTGGAGGCGCAGGAACGCCAGTCCCGGCTGTGCGACGGGGGCGCCCCACTGCGGGAGTTCTCCCCGGGCGACAAGGTGCTCATATTGCTGCCCATGTCCGGTTGCCATATGCAGGCGGAGTGGCAGGGGCCTTTCGAGGTCACGCGGCGGGTGGATGACGTCGACTACGAGGTGGCGCGGCCGGACATGGACGGAACGCGGCAGGTGTACCACCTCAACCTGCTCAAGCCGTGGCACGACGAGGCCGAGGGGGCGGAGCCGGGGCCGGAGGAGTGGCGGCCTGAAGGCGGATCCCTCACGCCCGTCCTGTACGACCAAGACGTCTCGTCGGTCGAATTCGGCGGCGAGTTCCTGCCTCCGCACGACCACTTTGACTTCGCAGACCCCTACGCCGACGGTTTCCCGAGGGGCGCGATGCGCAACCACCCGTACCGCCCGCCCAAAAACAAGAGGAGGGGGGGTTGGTGGCGAGCTCGCGGCTACGCTACATATCGGGGTAATCCAGGAGGGCGTTATCGTTCCCGAGGTCGACGGGGCCGTTATTTTCGGCCTTGACTCGTCCGAGGCGTAGTCCGTTCCTCGTGTTGATCCACGTTTAGCCGCAGTTCCTGTTTAGTCAACACTGCCCCCTGCAGTCAGGGACCAAAAAAAGCCCAAATTTATAACAGCCTGACCAAATCTGATGACAACGGCGGCTGTTCTCATAGAACCCCTGAGCCTCTGTCTGATCTCAGCCAATTAAGCACCTCAGATCAGACTCGAGGGACGGGTTCCTGCCACCCGGCCTTCCCTCTGTTGTGGTGGTTTGGTTGGGGGAGGAGGGGGGGGGGTGTTGAAGACTCACCTGAGGGAGCTGCTGTTTAAATTAGTGTTTGCTGTTCTGTCTGATCTGTCTGATCATCCTCCGTGTCTGAGCTTCTGCTGGAAAGCGTTTCCGAGTCGACCGCAGATCCGAGCTGAAGCGTTCCGCTTCCACTTTGAAGTCGTGGTGACGAATCGGGTTCCGTCCGTTCCTTGTTGTCCCGTCCGCTCGGTGTTGTGTTTCTAATGATGAAGATGAATCCATAGAACATGAGAACTTCACCGACTCCTCTGTCCAATCCAACCCCATCCAGCGCTTTTGGGATGAATTAGAACTGAGATTGAGACTATAGCTAACACTCCTAAAATCGGACCAGAGCGCGGCGGCTTTAAAAGGTGGAGAAACCGAATGGGACGTCCCCCAATATGTGAAAGTTATTGAAATAGAGTGAGAACATGCTAAATATCCAGTTACCGTTAGATTTTTGAGGTTTTGTTAAAAAAAAATTGTATAATGTAAATAAACACGTAAACATTTAGAAACGGAATCATCAGTGTGAGGTGTTTTAACTACTGCGTGTGTGTGTGTGTGTGTGTGTGTGTGTGTGTGTGTGTGTGTGTGTGTGTGTGTGTGTGTGTGTGTGATGGTTATAATAATGTTTATTTATAGAGCGGCAGTTTAATTAAAGGTCAGCGGTCATCGCTGATTGCATCTTGAAAGACGAATCATTTTCGTTCAGTTACCTGGGAGTCGAATCAGTTTGATTCCCATTTGAAACTTCTGACTCTTTTTAGAGCGAACGCTGTTCAGAGGCTTTGATAGTTTTAACACTTTAAACAGTTTAATGTCTTATTGTTAAAATTACAACCACAAATCTGAAGGTAAAAAGTTTAAAGGTGTTTTAATGTTTAATAAGTATTTTTGGGGTTTAATATGATTCGCCCATTTTAATTTACATATTAATTATTCATTCATTCATTCATTATCTCCTGCTTTATCCTCTATTAGGGTCGCGGTTTGGTTCTCCATGCCCATCCAGGGGAGAACGTCTCGGGCGCTGGGCAGATAAACCCAGGACAGGGCGCCAATCCATCGCTGGGCACACACACACTCACACAGACACACACTATATGGGGCAATTTTGAGAATTCAATTAACTTGTTCCATGTTTTTGGACTGTGGGAGGAAACCGGAGAACCCGGAGGAAACCCACGCAGACACGGGGAGAACATGGAAACTCGAATTTCGAAGGGATTCGAACCGGGAATCCCTAGCGCTGAGAGGCGAACGTGCTAAACCACTAAGCCACCGTGCCGCCTATTAATTATTCATGTTTAATTATTTGAATATAACTAGACGAATGTAAACGCAGAAACCTGGTTAATTTTTTATAAATCAAACTCACTCATCCTGTTTAAACTAAACGCATTTAGTTTTCCATTAAAAGTAAATCTTATATTTAAACAGAAAAGCGACGTTAGTAATAAAGCTGCAGACTCGAGTCACCTGCAGATGGCGCTGTTTAAAATGTTTTTGGGTTCTGTGTAAGTCGATCACTGACCTCAGAACAGTGTGATTGGATTCAGTTTACAGTCCAAATAAATTATTAAACTAAATTATCAGCAACGTTAAAAGCAGGAGGGGATGTGACGTTTCCCCCTGGATGGGGGAAAACGTCTTGGGCACTGGGCAAATAGACCCAGGACAGGACGCCAACCCATGACTGTGCACACTTACTCACTCAAACACTCTATATGGGGCAATTTGGAGAACTCAATTGACTTGATCCATGTTTTTGGACTGTGGGAGGAAACCCACGCGGACACGGGGAGGACATGGAAACTCCACCCAGGTGGGAATTTGAGCCGGGAACCCCTAGCACTGAGAGGAGAACATGCTAAACCACTAACCACCACCGTGCCGCCCCAAAACAATGTTGAAATCTTTTATTTTTCAATTTAACACGTCGCTGTTTAAAGAACAATCACGTCATTAAAGTTAAAAATCACCAAACTCAATGTTTCTTGGTGTTTTAGTTTATATATATATATATATATATATATATAATTTTAGTTGCCTCACGATTCATATACAAACATTTCTAACTATTTAAATCTCAGAAAAATAAAACGAATCGTTTAGGATTTCGATATAAATAGTAAATTAAAAACTTTTTACGTGACTTTATACATATTTTATTTATTGCATTTTAAAAAATATTCTGTAAATGTTAATATATACGTTAATATCGTTAATGCTGTAATAATGCAAAATTCCCCCTGTGGGATAATAAATTCTTAAATATATATATATATATTTAAATCAGCAGGTTGGAATCTTTTTATTTTATTCTTATTTTTTTTAATGTTCTCTTGTTTTTAAAACCTTCGAAGCTCAAACTTGTTTAATTATCGAAATGGAAAGTTATTGAACTTGTGAAACCGGATGTGCCGCAGAAATCTGTTCCAGACTGCAGAGACTTCCGCTCAAGGTCACCGTCTGTCCCGGTGTCCGTCCATAGGGGGCAGTGTTGACTCAGGTACGAACTCCTCCACCTCAGAGTTGTATCGTAACACTTCGGTCATACCTCATTTGTGTGTAGATCGTGATGACGTCAGCAATAAGAGTTCGGCCTCGTGTGGAATCAACACAATTTAATTTAGAAAGGCAGGTGTGAGATTTGTATGTTCTCCCTGTGCCCTATTGGAGCTCTTGTTTTCTCTCACAGTATAAAGACATGGGTCTTGTGTGTAAACATCCTCACTGGCCACTTTATTAGATACACCTCCTTGTTTGTCGTCTATTTGTTGTTATAATCTCCGCTGATCGTACAGATGGGGTTTGTAGTTCTACAGTTCTGTAGTCCATCTGTTCCTCTACATACTTATTTCACTCTGTTCTCTGATGATCAGAACCCTCAGAGCAGGTGTGATTAGGGTGGTGGAGGATTCTCAGTCCAGCAGTGGCGCTCATGGTGGTGTTGGTGTGTGTTGTGCTGGTAAACTCTACTTTAGGAGGACGACCTCTTATTCCAGGTTGATCTGAGAGGCTCATTTAGGATATAAATATAGAACATCTACATCATTTAGTTTTTTTTCACGGGGAGGTTTCAGGATGTGAGCACAGAGGACATATTATTTGGTGTTTCTCAAGGATTCCGTTCCCTTCGTGCACAGTTGCCCCATGTTAACGTTCGGTCTGGCCGCCGGTCTGCCCTCCGTATCCCTGCAGTCAGGTTCTGATGAGTGTCTCGCACGTGAGGAGGCCGTCCGTCCGTCCGTCGCTGCGCCTTCCTGCGAATTGCCATAGAAACAATCCTCAGAGGAAGAAAATATTAATGCAAACGACGGCAGGAATCTGGGACGCGCTCTGTTCATGTTTCAAATGGAAAATGGCTCGCCTCACGCAACTGCCGCTTCAAGGTCAAGTGGGCTTCGTCATGACGGAGAGGCTCCGCATGGCCAGGGGCCGCACAGCGAAAGTGGGTCGAAGAGTTCTGGGGTTTCGAACTTTTCATCGGCGTGATTCAATTGGACGAGGGGCCAGAGCCATCACGAGAACCCACCGGACGACGGTCCACTCTCAGGCGAAATTGAAATCCATTCCCTTCACACCCCCCTGAACACGGCACCGAGGACGTTCTGCAGGAGACGAAATGTGAGATTTCATCATGAACACGGCCTTGAGAAAGAAAAAAGGAAAAAATTTATATATATATATATATATATAGGCGGCACGGTGGCTTAGTGGTTTAGCATGTTCTCCTCTCAGCACTAGGGATTCCCAGTTCGAATCCCCATCTGGGTGGAGTTTCCATGTCCTCCCCGTGTCCGCATGGGTTTCCTCCGGGTTCTCCGGTTTCCCCCACAGCCCAAAAACATGGATCAAGGTCAGTTGAGTTCTCCAAATTGCCCCATATAGAGTGTGTATGTGTGAGTGAGTGAGTGAGTGTGTGCCCAGCCCCCCTGTTCTGGGTGTATCTGCCCAGTGCCCGAAACGTTCTCCCCTGGATGGGCATGGGAAAAACATCATCTTTCCCTCGAACTAAATAACCAACCTTTTGAAAACCTCCCATCACATCATCTCCTCCTCCACCTAACCTTCCAGTTGGCCCCGTGCAGCCCAGACCCCGTGTGAACCTTTTGGTTCGCAGGTTCTGTGTTTCGAGGAGATCCAGAACTCTGCAGAGCTCAGAACTCGGCGACCTGCTGTGGAACGTAACGTGGGTGAGCTGCTGTGGTTCCACTGTTCCCTATACCCCTCACCGTGGGTGGTGCACTCGGGTGGAGCGCGGTGGTGGCGTCCAGGATCGGGTTCTTTAGAGTTTTCTGGTGAGAACTTCACACGAGAGCCTTAACGCTCTGGGTTGTGAGCTGATTTCAGTTTATTGTTGCCGGAACAGAACGGCGGGTAGAACATCACATAAAAGATCTACAGTGTTTATACAGCTGAGAGTCATAGCCCTTAGAACGGCGGCACACACCGGTCACTCAGTGTCCAGCGTCATACGGAGAACGACGCAGGTTTGGGTGTTTGTTTTTTTTTGCTTGGTGTTTGTTTCACCGCCGTTTCGTTTCTGGTTCTAAACAGCGGAACCCAAATTCCTCTGCATTCGTTTCTTGGATTCGGACAGAAAAAAGCATGAGGCGGTACGAACACACTGTAGGGACAAAAAGCATAGGGACACCTACGGCACGAGGGCCTTCCCCAAACTGTTTGCACAAACGTGTGCAAATACATTGGTTCTGCTGTGTGGCCACCTTGGCGCTCTGCGGTCCGCTGCTGGAACAAAGAAGAGGGCCTTCCCCAAACTGTTCTCACCAAACTGGACAAGACCCGAATCGACGTGTAGAGGCGCGTCCCAGGACGTTTGTCCCTCAAATAAAAAAATGAAACGATCTAAAAAAGGTTCCCACGTCTAATCGACGTCCGGCTGCAGAACACCGAGCGAGAGTTCGTCAACGGAGAACCCAAAACAGAAACAGGGTTCCGCGGCGCCTCTGTGGAACGTTTGGAACATCCGGCGCCTCATAGCAGGAAACGACCTGGAGAACCTGAGTTCTGAAGCACCGTGGGGCATCGCTGACCTTCAGCGTCCTCCGTGGGTCTGTAGGTTCAGGTTAACGGCGTGTTATGACATCACAGGATGACATCACAGCAGTGTTTATTGTGCTGTCGGTGTTCGGGATGTTTTTTTTTTTTTAGCCCATTTTTAGCTTTTCGTTGGATTTTGTGTTTTTTTTGGGTTTGAATGTGAATTTTTATTTAAACACTGTAAACAAAAGTATCGGGACGCCGATGTGGATGTTGATCGCTGAGCGCAGGCGTTACGTTCAGCCTGGTTTCATCGCCACAGCGTTAAGCATTCAACATCTGGATCTGAGAAAGCGTTCTGCATTGTGGAAACAGTTTGGGGAAGGCCCACGAACAAACCAAAGTTCATCACAGGTCACATGTCACAGGTTCCCCATGCCCATCCAGGGGAGAACGTTTCGGGCGCTGGGCAGATACACCCAGGACAGGATGCCAATCCATCACTGGACACACACTCACACACTCTATATGGGGCAATTTAGAGCATTCAATTTACCTTAAATCCATGCTTTTGGACTTTGGGAGGAAACTGGAAAGAAAAACACACATGGACACGGGGGAGAACATACAAACCCCACCCAGATCGGGATTCCAATCTTGAGCGCTGAGAGGAGAACATGCTAAACACTAAGCTGAATATTTAAATAAACTGTAGGAACCGAGATACTGAGACCTGTCTTTACTCAGAACGCAGGCCTTCCCTAAACTGTGTCCTCAAAGCAGCAGACTGTGATTAACAGGTGTCTCGATACTTTTGTCTCTACTGAAACACAAAGCTTTATATTATTATTATTATTATTGTTAATATTCATGTCATTAATATTTATATCTGCTCCACAGTTGTGGGTTCTGTTGAAGAACCCGGCGTTGCGTCCCTGGCTGAGTTTATTGAGATGTCTTCTCTGTCCTCAGGTTTAAAGATCTTGCGGTAACCACGACGACGCTCGTCCGTGACCTCGGTTCACCGCCGCGAAAAGTTCTTTATCAAAGTCTGATCCGCTTAGGTTCCCGCAGAACCCGCGTCAGACGGAGGGCCTCGGGAGGGCGCCCTCGCCGCTGAACTTGGCGTCCGCCGGACGAAGAGCTACGTGTCTCTGGTCCTCGCAGGGGGTCCGTTCTTCCAACGTTAGGTCACGCTGTAGACCCGCTGAGGGTTCTCGTCGATGTCCACCACCAGCTCCTCGGTTCTCGAGCGGCCCGCGCAGTTCACGTGCTTCTGGGTGGTGGGCTGGGTTTCCGGGAGCCGGGACAGGTCGTTCAGTTCGTCAGCGTCCCGTTTGCTCCTGCGGTTGGTTAAGCGAGGGCCGAACATCCACTCTGTTGGAGGAAATGGAAAAAAAACGGGTGGTCAGAACGTGGACTGAGTTCTAAAAAGAAATAAAGACCAGATAACGGAACCCTAATGAGATGCAGCGTCTGCGGCGTCCACTCACCCACAAACTCATGAACCAGGTCTTTGACCAGGTGACCCACGATGGCGTACGCCACCAGCACCACCACCAAAGCCGCCATGAGGAGATACAGAACCGCCTTGGGTAACGGGACGGGCTCCCGGTCCGGCGGCTCTGGACCCGCGTGCACCAGAATGTCCCCCTCTGAGTACGAGTACTGAAACACGTGTTCCGTGTGGTTGGAGTCCGGGGGTGGGCGGCTGGCGGGCTCCAGGGCCACGGTCACCGCCGCGATGGTGACCGCTTCGGCCTCCTCCACGCCGCGGTGCACGAATCCGGCCGAGCGGTTGACCAGCGGCAGGATGTGGGACAGGAAGAAGCTCCAGTCCTTGATGGAGCTGGTGTTGCACGAGAACATGGCGTCTTCCGGGTTCATCGGGCCCCGCGTTTGCGGCACGCCATCATAATGCCCACGCGCCGCGAAATGGTCGCCCACGGAGACGGTGGAGCTCACAAGCAGGTGCAGAGCGCTGGAGCCATGTGACTCAGGAACATCTCAACATCTTCACTGTGAGTCCAACCCAACATGGGCTCTGCTGGAGAACATGACAAAGTACGTTTTAATTTTAGTCACAAACTAAATATCTTAGTTAAAAATTCAATTTCCAATCAACTTTCTGTTCCTCTGACATTAACCAATCAGATGGCCGAGAGCGGCTCGATTCATTTTACTGAACCGATTCATTTTACTGAATTTTACTAATTTCACCCATTCCTACAAACGGACTGTATGAATCAGTTGAGCTGGTGAACCGATACACACGACTCACTAGAGGGAGCTGTAAAGAGAGTTAAAACATTATGATTGACCTCTGATTTATAAATGAAAACGTAACAATCACAAATGTACAACGAAGTCGGGACTAAATCAGTCGCCTCGCAGTTCCAGTTCCAGTTCCAGTTCCAGTTCCAGTTCTGCTTCTGTTCCAAACTGTGAACCTTAACAACAGAGGAACCTTTTTAAAACTGTATGTACGTTTATTCTAACAGAATTCATTTCTTTGTTGGATTTAAATCCATTTTTAATTTTAAAAAATCCAATAAAAAATTGCATCCGTTGCGACAAAAGACAAACGATGCTTCTCTGGAAAACATGTCAATAATAATCAATTCAGGATTTCAATGTTTAAAGTTTTTTCGATTGATGCGTCATTATTACAAGCTTGACGAACCTTTAATGTTGCTATAGAGAACCAATTGAACCTGATGCTGTACGCGCTCCATAAATATTACTGAATAATTTTACTATGCAGTCAAACTTTAAAGCAAGACAATGGTTCCCCGTCGGAACCTTCAACTTTAGAGAAGAACCATTAAACAAAATTAAATAATAATATTGTGTTCGGCTTTAAAAACTCAGTTTTTTACATTTTGTATTTAAAGTGCAACGTATAAAGTTTCTGCAGAAAAATGACCTTCATCCCGCGATTCGTTTAAAACGAAAACAGGAACCTAGAACCAACCGGGACCAACCGGGACCAACCGGGTCTCCAGGTTCCCTCAGTGCGCAGTTAAAGTCTCCAAAGCAGAACCTCTGCAACAAGACCGCGTTATTCCGAGTGGTTCTCCAGGAGGACCCGGTTCAGTCTGGAACCAAAGGTTCAGGAACCCTGTACCGGAACCACGGGGGTCCCGCCGCCGTTATTCTCATCTCTTTGTTTCCAGATTCCTTTGGGGTTTTTTTTTCTCCAGATGTCGCTTTTCGTACCTGCTGGATCAGAGCGGCTCACCCCGCCGGTGCTGCCACCCCGCCGCTGCCACCCCGCCGCTGCCACCCCGCCGCCAAGCTGCCGGGACTGCGACTGAGACCCGCCGCCTGCCGACGCGAGGACTGCGCGCAAGCGCGCGAGGTAAACAGTGCACGCGGGCGGGCGGGCGGGCGTGTGTGTGTGTGTGTGCGTGCGTGTGTCTCTGTGTGTGTGTGCACGCGCCTCGTCTCGTGCGCCCTCCCCCCCCCCATTTTGCCGCGCCGCGCGCTTCTTGGCACGCGAGCCAGGAGCGCGTGCTGTCCCGTCGTACGCACGCGCGCGCGCGCCCGCCCCCGCGTCACGGGTCATTCCAGAACCGCGGGTCCGTCCCGAGTCTGTGTTTTTACAGCGTGGTGATCGGAACCGCGTTCGGAAGGTCAGGCTCTGACTTGATGGGTCGAAAGGACCACGGTTCACAATCACAAAATATTTCAGGTTCTTTCACTGGGGTTGAGGGGGGGGGGGGGGTTTCCCCATGCCCAAACAGGGGACAACGTTTCGGGCGCTGGGCAGATACACCCAGGACAGGGGGCAATCTATCACTGGGCACACACTCACTCACACACCCACACACACTCTATAAGGGGCAATTTGGAGAACTCAATTGACTTGATCCATGTTTTTGGACTGTGGGAGGAAACCGGAGAACCCGGAGGAAACCCACGCGGACACGGGGAGAACATGCAAACTCCACCCAGATGGGGATTCGAACCGGGAATCCCCAGCGCTGAGAGGAGAACATGCTAAACCACTAAGTCACCGTGCCGCCCCCCACACAAAAAAAACTATATAACAAATTAAATTAAATAAAAAAAAATAAAAAAACACGTCATCCGATCTGACTGCTATAAATATAAATAAATAAATAAATAAATAAATAAAAAGAGAACAAATTATTAAAAACGTATTCGAATAACTTTAAACATGAAGTGTATTTTGGGATTATGGATTCTCTGAGGACCCACAGCAGAGTAAAGGATTGGTGAACACTGAATGGCGTGTGTGTGTGTGTGTGTGTGTGTGTGTGTGTGTGTGTGTGTGTGTGTGTGTGTGTGTGTGTGTAAGCCCGTTGGTTGTACAGATGAATGCCGTGGATGTTGATCAGTCACGACTGCAGAGCCTGATGAGCTTTAATCCGAGATGTTGTTTCAATAATTAAATGTGAGATCTCCTGAGGTCGGAGGTTCTCCTCGGTTCCTCTCATGGTTGTGACGTCCTCCACCTTATATAAGCTCTGTATGGTGGTGCGATGTCAGGACGCAGCTGTGTACCAGTTAACTCCTCTGCAGACGGTCTCCATCCAGTGAGCAGTCCACATCCAGCCTCCCAGCCCCCACCCCTTTAGCCCCCACCCTGAGGTGATTGACTCTTGTCTGTGTTTTTTATTCAGACACAGTCCTCCACCTGACTTTACCGTTCCTCACAGAGGTGGAGGTTCGTTCTCCCGTGGCAATGAGCCCGAATGAGCCACCCGACGTCCACGTGCAGACGTTCTGAATGCAGCAGGTCCGCTGACGGAGACGAACGGCACGGTTCCGTGTGGAACAGATGGGACTTTGTCGAGAGACGAAATCTCTTTCTTCCTGCAGCGATGATTTAATGCTCTCATCGGCGCTCGGGATTAAAGATTTCATCGCAGCAATCAGTTCACGGGCCGCACATTTAATCCACTTCAGAATCGCAGAGAACCCGAGTGGAACCCTCTGAACTCTCTGTGTCTCTGTGATCCGACGCCAACGGAAGAGACGGAGAAGTTCAACCAACAGAACAAAAGCACAACCACCTTAAAATAACAACGAGTTCAATTACAATCACACCAAAGGTATGTGGACGCCCCTTTAAAAGAACCACAGTCTTTATTTATTCATGAAGTTACACATTCATCCAAATATTAATTCAGTCTGTTCATTCATCTAAAAAAAAACAGCCAACTAAACAGCCATTCATCACCACCCAACATTCCATCATCCATCCACCCAACATTCCATCATCCATCCACCCAACATTCCATCATCCAAACATCCACCCAACATTCCATCATCCAAACATCCACCCAACATTCCATCATCCATCCACCCAACATTCCATCATCCATCCACCCAACATTCCATCATCCATCCACCCA
>JAFMOD010000033.1:733291-763555 GCA_019802435.1 Corydoras maculifer
GGGGGGGGGGGGGGGGGGGGGGGGCGTTCCAGGTCTGATGATCCTAAAGGTGGAGTTTTGAGGCGGAGCTTGGTGTTGAGCACTCTCTGCTGTGGCAAATCATCTGAAAGGGGTGGGGCATCCTGACCAGACCCACTTCTCCGTCCAGATCGACGGGGGGCTGACCGGGGGGCCAGGAGAACCTCAGCCTCTGCAGCAGAGACGTAAAGAAGACGAAGAGCTCCGTCCTCGCCAGAGTCTCCCCGAGACACACCCTCGGACCTGCGGCATGTAAACACGTACGTCACACACACACACAGCGGTGGGCGGGGCATCCGGAGCCGATCGTTAAAGGGGTTCGTTTCGTACCGAGAGAGAACGCCAGGAAGTGCTCGTGTCTGCAGAACTGTCCGTCCTCATTCAGGAAGTTCTCTGGGTTGAAGACGTCGGGGTGTTTCCAATGCTGCTTGTCCCCCATGATGGCCATCAAATTAGCAGAAATATCGGTTCCCTACCAAACAGGATGCAGAATTATCCACAGGAAGAGCACACACTGCAGAGGAGGCGGGGCTTATCTTAGAATCTTAAATCCGTATAAACGTCGAGCAGACCAAAGCGTTCTGAGGACGACGGGATTTTCCGGGAGGTACGCGGTGTTACCTCGGGGATGCTGAACCCTCGCAGCGTGGTGGGCTGCGTGGTTTGGTGGGCCACGCCCAGAGGCACGATGTTGCAGTAGCGCTGGACCTCGTGCACGGTGGCGAGTGTGTACGGGAGGTTCGGGCGGTCGTCCATGCTGGGGGCGCGGTCGAAGCCGAGCACGCGCACGATCTCCTCGTGACAGCGTTCTAAAGTTCAGAGACGGAACGCGAGGGGGTTTAACGGCGTTACACTTCATTAGATGATCCTACACTCAGATCAGACTGATGGACTTTGTAGTTCTGTGGTGACGTTCTGTAGTCCATCCGTACAATAAGTGTAGAGACGAGGGGAGAACCTAATAAAGCGTCCTTTGAGTGTAAAACAATAATAATATAATTCATTCATTCATCCATTATCTTCCACTTTATCCTCTATTAGGGTTGTGGGGGGGGGGGGACGTTTCGGAAGCTGGGCAGATAGACCCAGGACAGGGGGGCAATCCATCGCTGGGCACACACTCACTCACAAACACACTCTATATGGGGCAATTTGGAGAACTCAATTGACTTGATCCATGTTTTTAGACTGTGGAAGGAAACCGGAGAACCCGGAGGAAACCCACGCGGACATGGGAAAACTCCATGAAACATGGAAACTCCACCCAGATTGGAATTTGAACCGGGAATCCCTAGTGCTGAGAGGAGAACATGCTAAACCACTAAGCCACCGTGTCGCCTCTAATAATATAATAATAAATAAAATAAATTAGTATAGTAAAAATAAATTACAGTGATAACACGGTGGCTTAGGGGTTTAGCATGTTCTCCTCTCAGCACTGGGGATCCAGGTTCGAATCCCAATATGTGTGGAGCTTCCATCTTCTCCCCGTGTCCGCATGGGTTTCCTCTGGGTTCTCCAGTTTCTTCCCACAGTCCAAAAACATAAATTGTCCCATAGAGAGTGAGTAATCCAGTCCGGTTTGTAATATGAACGCTGATCATGTTTCCGGTTTCTTTAACAATCAAATGCCACCATCTAGTGGCCAAATTGCAGAATACAGAAATATAATGTATTGTATACCCATATCATTATCTGGCGGAACGCGTACCACTGTTCTAAGTGATGCACAAATTTTCTCGGAACTCTGTTCTTAACGATGAGTTGACTGACAGTCAGTGTTCTACGACCTAAATGTCCGGTGTCAGTACCTTGCATCTCCGGGTGGTTCATCATGTAGATCAGACCCCACCTGAGCGTGGTCGACGTGGTCTCGGTTCCGGCCAGGAAAAGATCAGAGGTGGAAAAGAGCAGGTTCTCCTCGTGGAATGAATTGTCTTCCTTCGAGACGTTCTGCACAAAGTCAGAACACGTTTATTTTTTTTTTGGTTTAATAAGGTCCCGCCCTTAGAACCCGGAATGATGGGGCGTGTCATCGGCCTGCAGAAGATCCTCTCCTCCACCTCCCGCTCACCTTCTTCATTTCCAGCAGGTAGGCGTCGATGAAGTCGCGTGGATTTTCGGGGTCCAGCGTCTCCTTGTGCTCCTCCATGACCTCGCGGATGAACCCGACCAGCGCCGACCCGTTCCTGTAGACCTTCTGATGAGGGCCGGGGAAGTGTTTGATGAAGGGAAACAGGTTGAAGATCTGGAAAATAACAAAGAGCTCCAAACTTCAACCAAGACAATCATCTGCTTACATAATAAAATCACCTGCATGCTGATTGGACGACGGTCGGCTTCTAAACCGTGGAACTGAGTTGTGCTACAGCATGATGGCGCCCTATTGCACAAGCAAGTGTCATAAAGACCTGCTTCAATGGTCTGATCCCAATCCAACCCCATTCTCTTTCTGTGTATGAATTATAAGAGCCTAGGGATTCCCGGTTCGAATCCCCATCTGGGTGGAGTTTCCATGTCCTCCCCGTGTCCGCGTGGGTTTCCTCCGGGTTCTCCGGTTTCCTCCCACAGTCCAAAAACATGGATCAAGTCAATTGAGTTCTCCAAATTGCCCCATATAGAGTGTGTGTGAGTGAGTGAGTGAGTGTCCAGCAATGGTTTGGCGCCCTGTCCTGGGTCTATCTGCCCAGCGCCCAAGACGTTCTCCCCTGGATGGGCATGGGGAACCCCCCCCCCCCGCGACCCTAATATAGGATAAAGCGGATGATAATAAATGAATGAATTAGAACAGCGATTCAGAGGCACTGTGTGACCTCACGAGGGCTCTTCTGGATGATTGGGCAACAATCTGCATGCTCCAAAATCTCGTAGACGTCATTAAATGTGGACGTGTCCCAACCCTTGGCAGTGTAGTCCACCTCGCAACCAATCAGGAGACCTTTAACCCACAGATAAGGAGGAGGCGGAGCTCACCACACCCGTGGCTGATCCGGCCAGACGGACGTTTTGGTTCAGGATCTCCAGCAGGCGGGTGAAGCGGGCGTCGTCGTAATCGAATCGATCTCCGAAGACGATGGAGCAGATGATGTTGGAGACGGCGTTCATGAAGGGATGGAGGGGATTGAGCTCCTTCCCTTGAAACGAGAGAGATGTGCGGACAGCGTTGAGGTGGACACAGGTCCAGCGCCTCGCAGCCACGCCCAGCGGCTCGGGACCCACCTTCCTGTTTGAGGAGCTCCTTAATGAGGCACTGCGCCTCCTCGGTCACCCGCTCCTCCAGCGACTTCTTCCCCAGACCGAAGTTCCGCAGCGTGTGCAGAGCGAATCGCCGCTGCTGCCTCCACGAGCTGTTAAAGGTGACGGACAGGATCCCTAAAAGAGAGAGAGAGAGCTCACACCGCATGACCAAAACTATGTGGACACCGTACGAATGTCGTGTTTTAGTGAGTGGTACCCGTCTGAGCAAGGTCCTTCACTTTAGGTAATTAATTTTATTTACATAGCGTATTTTTTACAATCGTACGTCGTCACAAAGCAGCTTTTCAGAGTTATAAACCTTTAAACCCCCAAAGAGCAAGACCAAGGGACAGCGGCAAGACAAAACTCCCTGTTATGTTGATATTTTAGGAAAGAAACCTTGTGAGGACCGAGACTCAGTGGGGACTCCTCCTCCTTGAGCGGGGGGGCAGTATCAACAGTGTAGTGTGTGACCAACAGTGTGTGACCAGTGTTTAACAATTGACAACTATATAAGTCCATTGAGGACGTTCGCCGGTCGAATAGAAATTCAGGTTCCATCCGGTAATCGTCGTAGAACCATGAAGAGCTGACCACGCCTCCAGGAAATGAGGCAACACCTCAAAAGAAAAGCAGTTACAGCTAATTAAACACAATAATTGATTATTGATAATTAAGAGTTTGATTGACTTGAGTAGCAGATCCTGCAGGGTACTTAGTGGAGGGGGCTCCCTGGAACAGACTCATTTCAGTGCCACGCCCTCTACCAATGATGAGCCGGGTGAAGAGGTGGAACACCAGCACAGACTGATCCCAGATCAACCACCAGCACCACCAACACTCAGATCAACCACCAGCACCACCAACACTCAGATCTACACCTTTAATCTACACAATTAATTAAAACCCTTAATTAAATCAATGTGTTTTTGATCTAAGTTTAAAGATTGATGGTGATTCTGAATCGTGAACTGGAACTGGAAGAACATTCCAAAGTTGAGGACCTTTGGAATGTTGACACACAAGTCTCATGGTCTCAGAGGACTGATGATGGAGGCGGTACTGACCGTGCCCCCGGGTGATCCACTCGATGATGGGTATGCAGGGCCTTCCGGAGAAGGAGGCGCCGTTCTCCACCAGAGCCTCCTTCACCACATCCAGGTTATTGAGCACGATCATGGGTCTCCGGCCCACGTACAGGGAGCACATCTCACCGTACTGCACCGTCTGCAGAGGAACACAATAACCAGGGGGTCAAGCATCCAATAAGACTGGATCCTCCTGGACGTCCTGACCTTCTCTATTAGGATATTTTTTGACACTTGGACATTAATCTTGGACAAAAGTATTTTAGATTGTTTTTATAGTCTGGGGAGGGACTGCTCATCTTCCAACAAGATCAAAGAGACATAATGGGATGAAGTTGGTGTAGAAGAACCTGACCGGCCCAAGCAGCACTCTGACCATGGCGTCGTCCAGCAGCTTTAAACTGAGACAACCAGGTCCTTCAGTCCAGCTGTAACGTCCAGCGGTTCCAATATCTTTATCCTTTTTTGGTTTTAGGAAACCTGAGTATCATCAAACATCTCCATCTGCTCACATTTGGCACCCAAGCGGTTATGTGTTTGAGGTTTAACATGTTCTCCCGCCAGCAAATATAAGTTTATATAAATACTTTGCAGCAAATAAATTGTACACTATCCCCCCATCCATTATCTTCTTCTTAATCTCCACTAGGGTCACGGTGGGTTCCTCATGCCCATCCAGGGGAGAACGTCTCGGGTGCTGGGCAGATACACCCAGGACAGGACGCCAATCTATCACTGGGCACACAGTTACTCACACACACACACTCTATATGGGGCAATTTGGAGCATTGAATTGACCTTATATCTATGTTTTTGCACCCACATGGACACGGGGAGAACATGGAAACTCCAATCCCACTACATGGGATTTGAACCTGGACCCCCAGCGCCGAGAGGAGAACATGCTAAACACCAAGCCACCACTGCTGCCAAAGATCAAAGGTTCCATATATAAAGGTTCTACATCTGAAATATACAAGCCGTTGTTGTGACGCTCAGATGTTCGGAGAACTTTGTCCTCATTCATGATGTCATCATGATCACCAGTATAAACATGTCTGCGTTAAAACGTGGAGGACATCAGGACTGCAGCTCAGAACCCTCGGTTACTTATTAACGAACATGTGAGGGAACCCTCACAGTCATTCACGCTGAGCGTGAGAACAAACGAAGACGGAGCAGGTCTGGAGAACCTGCGAGGAACGAGGTCTCAACGTAAAACGAGCTTTAAAGCAGAACCTGACCGATCTGATGATGGCCATGGGATCCTTCACGAAGTGGAACATGTTCCCCACGAAGGGCAGCGGCTGGGGTCCAGGTGGAAAGCGGCTCCTGGTGGAGTAGAACCTGAAGATCTCCAGCAGGACCAGCGTGATGAGTCCGGCCAGCGCGGCCACGCCGACGGAACTCAGGTCCACGTATCTCAGGAGAGACTGCATGCTGAGAGCTGAGAGGGTTCTGCACGGCCTGGAGGGAGCGGGGCAGGTTTATCAACACTGAGGGAGGAACCAACCAAGAGGGAGGAACCAACCAAGAGAGGAGCCAACCAACCGAGAGGGAGGAACCAACCGAGAGAGAGGAACCAACCAACCGAGAGGGAGGAACCAACCGACCGAGAGGGAGGAACCAACCGAGAGAGAGGAACCAACCGAGAGAGAGGAACCAACCGAGAGGGAGGAACCAACCGAGAGGGGGTGGTTCCTGTAGTGAAAAGTGCAGCGTCATGCAGCGCTCAGGTCCGTACCCGTCAGGGTGGGAACGGCGTTCCTCTGATTGTTCTGTGAGAACAGAGTTCAGCCGCTGTGGTCTGTAATCTGACCCCCGACTGACCGAACCGTGGTTCCACTCTCTTAAACTTTAACCTTCATAACTTCACTTCGGGGCGGCACGGTGGCTTTGCATATTCTCCTCTCAGCCCTGGGGATCCAGGTTCCAATCCCAATCTGGGCTGTTTGCAGCTTGCAGAGCAGAGCAGTGTGCTCTGGTCCAAAAACATGGATTCAAGGTAAATTGAATTCTCCAAATTGCCCCATATAGAGTGTATATGTGTGTCTGTGTGAGTGAGTGTGTACCCAGTGATAGATTGGCGCTCTGTCCGGGGTGTATCTGCCCAGCGCCCAAAACGTTCTCCCCTGGATGGGCATGGGGCATGACCAGGTTCTCCTCGTGGAAGGTCGAGTGTTCTGTGGTGGCATTCTGATGGAGATCAGATCTGATGTTGGCTGTGGACACTAAACACGTCCTGAAGACTCGTTTTTGTATTAATGGTAACATTAACAGCTGGAAGACCAAATCTGGAAGACCATCTCCACATGGTAGGCGTCAATGAAGTCGCGGAGGTTCTCCGGGTCCAGGATCTGTTTGTGCTCCTCCATGGCCTGACGGATGAACCCTCTTGAACCCTCTTCTGTTGAGGACCAGGAAGGTCCATGGTGATGGACAGCAGAACCTTCTGTAACATCACATTATTCATACATCATCCATTTATCCATCGCTACGGGGGGGGGGGGGGGGGGGGGGGGGGGGGGGGGGGGGGGGGGGGGGGGGGGGGGGGGGGGGGGGGGGGGGGGGGGGGGGGGGGGGGGGGGGGGGGGGGGGGGGGGCAGGGGGGGGGGGGGGCTGGAAAATGGGAGGAGGATCTCAACAGCTGAACTTTTCCCCCTCACTGTTTCTCATCAGGAGGTTGTGGTAAATCGAATGGAGATGTTTGGATGGGATACAACAGCAGGAGGGCTTTATTTAGGTTGCAGATAAACGTTCTGCTGAAGGAGAACATGTTTCCATCTTAATACACAACGTCATTTCAACATTTCTTTAGTTTTATGATGGTTTTACGGTATGGAAACACACACTGCTGGATTTCTGGTAAAGTTCTTGTCCAGTTTGAGGCGTCACACGTCTACCTTCTCCGGATCTTCTCACACCCCTCCCCACAAACTTTACGTTCCAAAACACTTTATATTTAGACCTGTTCTCATAAAACACTGAGGGTGAGTGGTGGGGGGTTAACGTGGTGGAGAACACGCTCTGCTCCTGCAGATCATCTGGAACGGGTGGGGTTGTTTCACCATGCCCACGATGCCGTCCAGATCGACGGGGGGCTGACCGGGGGGCCAGGAGAACCTCAGCCTCTGCAGCAGAGACGTCAAGAAGATGAAGAGCTCCGTCCTCGCCAGAGTCTCACCGAGACACACCCTCGGACCTGCGGCACACGGCGTGAGGTCGTAGATCAGAGGAACCAAAGGTCGAGTTCTGGAGGAACCGGAACTCTGTCGTTGATTAGAACTCACCCAGAGAGAACGCCAGGAAGAAGTCGTCTTTGCGGAACTGGCCGTCCTCGTCCAAAAAGTTCTGAGGGTTGAAGGTGTCGGGGTATTTCCAGTGCTGCTGGTCAGACATGATGGCGGTTAGGTTGGCCACGACGACGGTTCCCTGCAGAGAAGAACCACAGAGAGAGGTGAAGGTATGGCCTGTATGAGGTTCTCGTCTTTAGTTCATGGTGGAACCCTGCTGTTCCTTACCTTGGGAACCGTGTAGCCCCGGAGTTCTGCAGTCTGCGTGGTTGCATGAACTACACCCAGCGGAAAGATGTTCCCGAAGCGCTGGATCTCGTGCACGGTGGCGAGCGTGTACGGGAGTCGAGCGCGGTCGTCCATGCTGGGAGTGCGATCGAACCCCAGAACCCCAACGATCTCCTCATGACAGCGTTCTGCAGGAGAACATACACAGAACTACATCATCACTAATCCTGGAGATCAGCAGATCATACTGGACGTTGGATCTGAAGGTTCTCCGGTGGTGGAAGAGATGAACTACACCTTGGATCTTGGGATGGTTCATCATGTAGATGAGGCCCCATCTGAGGGTGGTGGAGGTGGTCTCGGTTCCACCCAGGAACAGGTCGCTTGTGGACATGACCAGGTTCTCCACATGGAAGGTCGAGTCTTCTGTGTTGGCGTTCTGATGGAGAACGGATCTGATGTTGGTTTTTATGTTCGGTTAAATACACCAGACTCTCCATCTACATCCATCACCCTACGTCTTCATCCCAACGTTCTTTCCTTTCCTCTCACCTTGGTCATCTCCACTAAGTAGGCGTCGATGAAGTCTCGGAGGTTCTCAGGGTCCAGGGTCTGTTTGTGCTCCTCCATGGCCTGACGGATGAACTGTTTGAAAGCCTCTGCGTTCTGGTAGATCTTCTGATGAGGACCAGGAAGGTGGATGGTGATGGGAAACAGGTTGACCATCTGAAACATCAAACATTCTTGATTTATTCTCCACTGAAGAACAGAGACCTCAATCACTCAAGAGTAAAGTCTAAAGTGGGTTTGGTGGTTTTAGGGGTCGGGGCCATTCCACCACCCTCCACTGCCCCCCCCCCCCCCAATCCATCAGTTCTGTTCTACATGGTGTGGTTCTGTACCAGAGCCAGCGGTGAACTCGCCAGGCGGACGTTGTTGTTCAGGACCTCCAGCAGCTCGGCGAAGTTCTGGTCGTCATACTCGAAGCGATCGCCGAAGACGATGGAGCAGATGATGTTGGACACGGCGTTCATCGTGAGGTGGATCGGGTCCAAAGATTCACCTTCAACAAGACAAAGTGGGTTACTTGCATTTGCATGTTCTCCCCACGTTCGCATAAGGTTACTTTTTACTTGATCCATTAAAGGTAGTACTGCAGCCCACCACCAGAGGGCCTCTGAAACAGCTCAGTCCCGTGTCGTGGAGAGTGTGACCGATCTCTAGGACCCACCTTCTCGTTTGAGCAGCTCCTTAATGAGGCACTGCGCCTCCTCCGACACGCGCTCCTCCACCGACTTCCTCCCGAGGCCGAAGTCACGGAGCGTGTGCAGAGCGAACCGCCGCTGCTGCCTCCACATGTGACCGTAGGTTGTCGTCACGATGCCTACAATTAAAGATTAATAAATAAATAAAGAATGGGCGGCACGGTGGCTTAGTGGTTTAGCATGTTCTCCTCTCAGCACTAAGGATTCCTGGTTGGAATCCCCATCTGGGTGGAGTTTCCATGTCCTCCCCGTGTCCGTGTGGGTTTCCTCCGGGTTCTCCGGTTTCCTCCCACAGTCCAAAAACATGGATCAAGTCAATTGAGTTCGCTAAAATGCCCCATATAGAGTGTGTGTGTGTGAGTGAGTGTGTGGCCAGCGATGGATTGGTGCCCTGTCCTGGGTGTATCTGCCCAGCGCCTGAAACGTTATCCCCTGGATGGCTAGACCCCCCCCCCCGACCCTAATAGAGGATAAAGCTGGATGGAGATGATGGATGAATAAATAAATGAATAAATAAATAAATAAGCTGGTTCCGCGGTGCTGACCGTATCCGTTGGTGACCCAGTCGATTATTGGCATGTTCGGCCTTCCAGAAAACACATGGCCCTTCTCGACCAGCGCTTCCTTCACCACGTCCAGCGAGTTCAGCACCACCATCGGCATCCGCCCCGTGTACACGGTGCACATCTCGCCATAGTGTACCACCTGAAACATACATCATTAATAATTCAGTACTTTTATAGAGACGATTAGCCTGACTGGTACCAACAACCGTCCCACAGTCCGTCTGAGGTGAACCTGCTGCTGCATGATTATCAAAACAGGTGGAGGTCACTATAAATAAAAATAAAATTTAGAAACACCCCCCTCCCCCCCGCACTGACCGACTTGATGAACTTTGTGGGGTTCCTGATGAACCGCAGCACGGTCCCTACGAACGGCAGGGGGGTCGGTCCCGGAGGAAGGCGCCTCCTGCAGGAACTCAGCCTGAAGATCTCGAGCAGCAGCAGGGTGAGGAGTCCCACCAGCACGGCCACGGCGGCGGCGCTCACGTCCAGATACCGCAGGACAGATTTCATGTTGAGAGAACAGCTGCAGAGACGGGACAGGACTCAACAGGAAATAACAGAGCGGGGGGGGGGGGTAGGAGGAGGAGGAGGAGCCGCTCAGCTGGGTGGTGGTGCAGGATCACATGACCGCTGGAGTTTCTGGAGCGAAGTTCAAACCTTTGTTGATGAAAGCTGATAAGAGTCTCAGTGATCAGAACTATGAGGACAGCTTCTGATTGGCTGCTGGGATTGGACTCCACCCTTCACCTGCTTCTGCAGAACCCGGGATTTTCGTGTGTGTGTGTGATGGAGGTACCGCAGAGGAGGTGCAGGTTTACTTCAGAGGAACATAAACTCTTTATTGTCTTAATTTACTTTTTTTTTTTACTTACATACGAAATATCTTCACGTTATTATAATAAATCAGATTCAACTTTAATTATAAAAATTATTCCGCTCCTTAAATCTGATTGGCTGACACCTTATCACCTGACAATAAATCCTAAAACACAAATCAATATAAACAGCGAGCGGATTCGGCGCTAAACCCGTCACACTGGTTTTATAAAGTGCGTTCTGTACTTTGTCCACCAGAGGGCAGTGTCAGCTTTAGAAACCGCACTAGTTTACTTCGCGGAAGAGCAAATTATTAACGATTTTGCTTTTAATGAACGCATTTCTCAATCAAACCTTGTTTTTTTTATTAAAGTGTATTTTAATTAAAATTATCAGACTCACGCGGTTGTGTTTTATTGTGAATAAATCACGCAAAGAAGTGGAACTGTACTGCACTACACGTCGGGATTAATAACACCTCTTTATGGGGTTTATTCAGAGTAATGGCGCCCTCTGGTGTTTGTTGGCTTTAATTACAGAACAGGACGTTGCATTCACACGGGTTTCTGGTTCAACTCTTCAGACAGGTGTGAACACTCTCGGCTCCTGCAGATCATCTGGAACGGGTGAGGTTGTCTCACAGCCCCCACGTTGCCGTCCAGATCGACGGGGGGCTGACCGGGGGGCCAGGAGAACCTCAGCCTCTGCAGCAGAGACGTGAAGAAGACGAAGAGCTCCGTCCTCGCCAGAGTCTCCCCGAGACACACCCTCGGACCTGCGGCACAGGGCTTGAGGTCATAGATCAGAGAATTATGATGTCCCAGTCCTGAGGGACACTAATCCGTAGTTGATTAGAACTCACCCAGAGAGAACGCCAGGAAGTTTTCATTCCTGCAGAACTGGCCGTCCTCGTCCAAAAAGTTCTGAGGGTTGAAGGTGTCGGGGTGTTTCCAGTGCTGCTGGTCAGACAGGAGAACCGTCAGATTGGCAACGACTATGGTTCCCTGCAGAGAAGAACCACAACAAAGCACGCGGTCAGGTCCTTCAGGTCGACCGTTCTCGCAAAGTCCAATGTTTAGAACGGTCAGCGATGTCGTGAACCCTGAATTTCAAACTCACGACGTTTTTCTCGTCTTTAGTTCATGGTGGAACCCTGTGGTTTTTTTTTTTACCTTGGGAACCGTGTAGCCGCGGAGTTCTGCAGTCTGCGTGGTTTCATGAACGACCCCAAACGGCAAGATGTTCCCGAAGCGCTGGATCTCGTGCACGGTGGCGAGCGTGTACGGGAGTCGAGCGCGGTCGTCCATGCTGGGAGTGCGATCGAACCCCAGAACCCCAACGATCTCCTCATGACAGCGTTCTGCAGAAGAACATACACAGAACTCCATCATCACTATTCCTGGAGATCAGCAGATCATACTGGACGTTGGATCTGAAGGTTCTCCGGTGGTGGAAGAGATGAACTACACCTTGGATCTCGGGGTGGTTCATCATGTAGATGAGGCCCCATCTGAGGGTGGTGGAGGTGGTCTCAGTTCCAGCCAGGAAGAGATCTGTGGTGGACATGACCAGGTTCTCCACATGGAAGGTCGAGTCTTCTGTGTTGGCGTTCTGATGGAGAACGGATCTGATGTTGGTTTTCTGTTAAATACACCGTATTCTCCGCCTACGTCTTCATCCCAACGTTCTTCCCTTTCCTCTCACCTTGGTCATCTCCACTAAGTAGGCGTCGATGAAGTCTCGGAGGTTCTCAGGGTCCAGGGTCTGTTTGTGCTCCTCCATGGCCTGACGGATGAACCCTCTTAGAGCCTCTGCGTTCTGGTAGATCTTCTGATGAGGACCAGGAAGGTGCATGGTGATGGGAAACAGGTTGACCATCTGCAACATCAGATAGTTTTGAACATTATTATTATTATTATTATTATTATTGGGCGGCACGGTGGCTTAGTGGTTTAGCATGTTCTCCTCTCAGCACTAGGGATTCCCGGTTCGGATCCCCATCTGGGTGGAGTTTCCATGTTCTCCTCTGGTTGGGGGGGGGGGGGGGGGGGGGGGGGGGGGGGGGGGGGGGGGGGGGGGGGGGGGGGGGGGGGGGGGGGGGGGGGGGGGGGGGGGGGGGGGGGGGGGGGGGGCCTCCGGTTTCCTCCCACAGTCCAAAAACATGGATCAAGTCAATTGAATTCTCCAAATTGCCCCATATAGAGTGTGTTTGTGTGAGTGAGTGAGTGTGTTCCCAGCGATGGATTGGCGCCCTGTCCTGGGTGTATCTGCCCAGTGCCTGAGACGTTCTTCCCTGGATGGGCATGGGGAACCCCACCGCGACCCTAATAGAGGATAAGCGGGAGATAATGAATGAATGAATGAATAATTTATAGAACTAAATAATTGAGTTCTACTCGTGAGGCTGAAGGAACGGAGCTCACCAGTCCCAGCGGTGAACTGGTCAAGTTGATGTTATGGTTCAGGACTTTGAGCAGCTCGGCGAAGTTCTGGTCGTCGTACTCGAAGCGATCTCCGAAGACGATGGAGCAGATGATGTTGGACACGGCGTTCATCACGAGGTGGAACGGGTCCAAAGATTCACCTTCAACAGAAACTGGCGTTCGGTGACGAAGAACCAACGTGAAACAGAGACCTCAATGTTCCCACTACGTGTCTGTTCTTAAATCTATTCATTCATTATCTCCCGCTTATCCTCTATCAGGGTCGTGGTGGGGTTCCCCATGCCCATCCAGGGGAGAACGTCTCGGGCACTGGGCAGATAGACCCAGGACAGGGCGCCAATCCACACACTCACACACACACACACACACACTCTATATGGGGCAATTTTGAGATTTCAATTGACTTGATCCATGTTTTTGGACTGTGAAAGGAAACCGGAGAACCCGGAGGAAACCCACACGGACACGGGGAGAACATGGAAACTCCACCCAGATGGGGATTCGAACCGGGAATCCCTAGCGCTGAGAGGAGAACATGCTAAACCACTAAGCCACCGTGCGGCCTGTTCTTAAATCTATAAGTCTTAAATCTACAAGCTTTAGCTCCATAGAAAATTGGCTTTGAACTCTTGTCTGCCAGAGGGACGGGTTGTCGTACTGCAGCTCACCACCAGAGGGCACTGGCGGCGTTTCATCTGCCCGCTGACCCCCAGTTCAGCTCTATAGTGAGTTCTCCGATCCGGTCGGTCGTCAGCAGGACTTTAGGACCCACCTTCCTGTTTGAGGAGCTCCTCGATGAGGCACTGCGCCTCCTCCGTCACCCGCTCCTCCACCGTCTTCCTCCCGAGGCCGAAGTTCCGCAGCGTGTGCAGAGCGAACCGCCGCTGCTGCCTCCACACGTGACCGAAGGTCACCATGACGATACCTACAGCCCACAAACGCAGGGATCATGAGGAGTCATGGGGGGACCATCAGCGGGTCGTTCACCTCAAACCCGAGGGGCCTGCAGCCGCACTGACCGTATCCGCCCGCCAGCCACTCCATTAAGGGTAAGTGGGGTCTCCCCGAGAAGACATGGCCCTTCTCGACCAGCGCCTCCTTCACCACCTCCAGCGTGTTCAGCGCCACCATCGGCATGCGCCCCGTGTACACGGTGGACATCTCGCCGTAGCTCCCCAACTAAACAAATCAGAACTGGAGATCATTTAATCGAGGACTTTTGTAGGAACCCGGTTCTAATGGTGTGAGAACGTCGCAGAAGATCAGCCGGTCTGGCGCCAACAATCACGCCTCGCCCGATCCGCCTCGTTCCTTATTCTGACGTTAAACCTGAGGCTGGAGGTCAAGGAACGAAGGTAACAAAGACGCAAACATCTGCGGACGAACAGGTCCCCCCTCCCCCCCGTACTGACCGACTTGATAAACTTTGTGGGGTTCCTGAAGAACTGCAGCACGGTCCCTACGAACGGCAGGGGGGTCGGTCCCGGAGGAAGGCGCCTCCTGCAGGAACTCAGCCTGAAGATCTCGAGCAGCAGCAGGGTGAGGAGTCCCACCAGCACGGCCACGGCGGCGGCGCTCACGTCCAGATACCGCAGGACAGATTTCATGTTGAGAGAACGGCTGCAGAGACGGGACAGGACTCAACAGGAAATAACAGAGCGGGGGGGGGGGGTAGGAGGAGGAGGAGCCGCTCAGCAGGTTGGAGTTTCTGGAGCGAAGTTCAAACCTCGGATGACAACACCAGATAACAGGTTCGATGATCAGGAGGGGTGAATTAGAACCTCGACTCACGGCCTTTATGTCTTTGCGATAAAGGTTCTGAATATGCAAATGAATCCTGAATAATTAATTAATTTCCTCAAACTTTTAATGAACAGAAGCGAGGGCGTGCTCAGGGTTTGAATTATAAACTTTATTCTGTTTGTTAAATAGAAACGCAATCCTGCAACAGCCAGATGTTCCAACAACAGTTTGGGGAAGGCCCCGTTCGGGCCCCAGTGCAGCGCTCCAAACGCGGCTCCGTCCGGCCTCTCGGGGACGAATTGGAACGGCGATTGTGATCCGGATGGACGTACAGAAGAGGTCGGCGTCCCAGAACTTCCGTCCTCATACGGCTGGGGGACGTGAGTGGAGGGTGGAGTCACATGACCGCAGGTGTGCCTGCGCTCAGGTGCAAATCATTAACGAATCATCAGTCGTAGCTGCGGGGAGGTGGAGCCTCAGTCCGATCACATGATGTCGTTTCGTAAACGCAGACGATGACCCTCGTCTAATTTTGCGTTTTTATTGTTATTAATTGGCGTTTGCGACTCGGGCGTCTGATTTAACGCGACGTTGAAAAGGTGCAGCGGATCAAACACTTAATAAATTAATTAAAATCAACGAACAGAAGTTTAAGACACCGACTGTCCCGGGTACAATGTATCCACATGGAACGAGACATCAGTGAATTAGGACAGAGGGGGTGGAGCTACTGGGGTCGCATGAGGTCAGAGTAACGTGACTGTACATCAAAACTACATGTAGCTATAATGAGGTTCCCTCTACAGGCCGCCCGCAGAACTACACGCTGATGTCGTACAGTGACAACACTGCTGCACCACAATACGACCGCCGTAGCTCCGCCCACTTGGGTGTAGGATCTTGGGTTCTGTTGGACCCAACGTTCCATATAAGGTGGCGGCGCAGCAGGACTCAGTAAAGGACAACCAGCGCTGCGACAAGCTGCTTTATTTCTCACATTCTTTCTGTTCCGCTCTTCTGGGTGGAGAAGGAGGTGGAGAAGGAGGTGGAGAGTATTTTTGGCACTACATGGCTGCGTCACGGCGCCGCCGGCGGGTTCTGCTCCAAACACTGTTCTACCCACAAGCCTCTGCGTCCTCACGCAAGCAAAATATGAGTTACACCAATAAAAATAAAGAGAATCGGCTGCGAACCCGACGTCTACACAACTCATAAAAACACCTTCGTCTGCCGTGTTGTTGTTTTTTTTTTTTGGTTCGTTTTTGTCGGGGGCCCCTCCCAAAACGGGGGCATTAAAATATTCCATATTTCCTCATCACAAATCAACGTGATGAGACGAAAACTGAAGGTAAAAACTGTACAAAAAAAAAAAAAAAAAAGATAAAATTCATTTAAAAAAAGTCTCCAGACTAAAAGATGAGACTTTTGCGTGGGGGTCTGGTGGGGGTCCGGTGGGGGTCCGGTGGGGGTGTCGTCGGTTGCGGCTGGATAAGGACCTCGGCTTCGGTTTGGAACGAATCAGCAAAACAAAAGAGGAAAAAGAAAAGACGAAGCTGCGGTTATTTCTTCTGCTGGATGTAGCTCAGGTTGACCTGGCGGCCCGGCTGCAGCAGGGGGAAGCGCTGAGTCACCGCACCTGCCACCCAACCGGAACACAACAGAATGAATCAAACCGGGCGACTCGGGAATCAAGTATGAGCCGACTCGCGAGGATTCGTCACACAGTATACGGACAACAGTATGGGGACTCTAATTCATCCCAAACGTGGTGCATGGGGGTTGACGTCAGGACCACGCCCTTCTGGATGCTGTGCGCCGAGGCACGGAACAGAAACGGGCCTTCCCCAAACTGTTTGCAGGGCAAATGCGGGGCAATAATAATTACGTTAATGAGGCTCGTCCCAATACTTTGTCCATATAGTGCAGCAAACTCCCACCAGAGGGTGCTGTTGCAGCAAAACTCACCCGGTACGAAGGTCTGGGGCATTCGGATGGGCCAGGAGGACGACGGGGGGTTGTTGTGTCCCATGGAGCGGGAGACGGAACCCACTGGACCTACAGAACCGAACGGCGCCTGGAAGCCTGCTTCTGATAGACAGGGGGCGGGGCATAGAGAGGGTCGTTTTTAATTAGGACGACGCTTTAATCTTTATATACATATTAAAAAATAAACACACACTGATTTAAAGGACCACCGGGACAAACGTATGGGACACACACACACACACACTTCACCGTCACACGGCGAGGACCCGGTCCTGTGTTCACAACAGTTTAGGGAAGGTCTATCTTTTTTTTCCTTCCTAATGCATAAAGGTGATGTGTAGGTGTCCCAATACTTTGTCCACATTGTCCATTTAGATTATTGTCTTTTTCTTTTTTGTTTAAAAAAAATACGGGACGCACTGTGGAGGGGGGGGGTGAAATGAAAACAGAGGAAGCACTTGAATGCAGCATCACTGCTGTTATTACACCAGGTGAGAGTCATGCACAGTGTTATAACCACCAGGTGAGACTTACCTGCTTCACACACACACACACACACACACACACACACACCGTGCTCCCCCGGGTGTACCTGTTTTGCCCACCGTGCCGTTGGCCACCAGAGCCCCGGTGTTGTTCAGATGATGATGATTGTGCCAGTGATGCCCTCCGTCCCGACCCGCCGGCTGGGCAAAGATGATGCTGGGGTCGTTAAGGTTAACGGAGGGTGGGCTTGGGGTGTGCCCCGCCCCTCCGTTGCCCTGCCCCTTCATCAGAGGATAGTTTACCCCCGGAGAGGACGGGTGAGGGGACCAGTTCCCCCGAGGCAGCATACCCATGTACTGAGGGGTGGGGAAACCAAAAAGAGAGAGATGAACCTGCTGCAGCGGCTGCTGGGGGGGGGTGGGGGACGGGAGCGGGGGGTGATGGGGCGATTTGGACGGAGCTGCGGCGCAGGAGGAGGACGAGGAGGACGTGGTGGTGGAGGACGCTGGTTTCCCGCCCTGAGACGACTGAGGAGAAACCTGGGCGAAGGAGGAGGAGGAGGAGGGCTGGGGGGAGTCGGACTGAGGAGGAGAAGGAGAGGAGGCGGGTCAGACACGGGTTCCGATTCGGAAACGGCCCGAACGCCACGCTCGGCACACGCGCTTACGCATTCCGACGGCTGCCTGGTCCGGCCCGGGGTCGCCCCGCTCTGAGGGATGGGGATAGCCACGGAACGCGCCATCTGAGGACCTGCGGGGGGAGAGGCGGAGGTTAATTAGGGACGCCGCAAGAGGGGGAAAGGGGCGTGGCCAACTGGAGGATGGGGGAGGGGTACCTTGTGTGGGTCTCTGGCGGACCGGTCGGTAATCGGGACAGTCTCTGCGGACGTGTCCCACGCACCCACACTGGAAACAGCGCCTCTCTCTGGGCTCGCGCTCTTCGTCCCGCACGTCCTCGTCTTTATCGTTGTCTTTCTTCTTCATCCTGCGCTCACACACACACACACACACACACACACACACACACACACACACGTGTAGAGGACCAACACAGCGACGCTCGGCACACCGAGCACGGCATTGTGGGACATGTTTCACCTGCGTCTCTTCGGACAGTCCTTCATGTAGTGACCGATCTTCCCGCAGATCCGACAGCAGCGGTCGTTGGGCGCCAGCTCGCCGTCCGTCAGCACCTTCGAATCGAAGAAGTACTCCTGGACGGGGGTGAGGGGTAAGTGGGGGGGAGGGGAGGGGGCAAGACAAGAAGAGCGAGACAGTGAGCGATTCCCTGCATTCTCATCGGCACCCGATCGCAGCGCCACCATCCCAATTAAATCAGCACGGTGACTTTGGGATGTTGTGATGTCATAATGTGATGTTGTGATGTCATAATGCACCACCCCCTACAACCCCCCCCCCCCGACTCACCGCCTCCATCCCGGGATGAGGGTAGAACGGAACCCCGAACAGCTTCCTGCCGTTGATGAAAGCCTTCATGATGAAGTTCGTCACTGAGCGAGAGAGAGAGAGAGGGGGGGGGGGGGGGATGAGGGGGTGTTCTTCAGATCTCGTGTTTAATTCGGCGGTTCTGCTCGAGACGGAACGTCAAACCTACTTTTTCGGGAGACTCCGGCCCCGAGGTTGTGATTCAAGTCGAAGGGATCTGCAGGGAATCAGACAGAGGATGTGTGTCTCTCAGGACATGTGACCCGCGGGGGTGAGGGGGCGGGGCAGGGGGGCGGGGCAGTACCTTCGATGGCGATGCACTTGGAGGTCCACTGCTTCTCGAAGGTGGTGAGGCGTTTGTGCTGCCGGATGGAGATGACGTGCTCTTTGAAGTCGAACTCCTCGGTGTAAAAGCGCAGCAGACCGAGCCACAGCTCGCCCACCGTCTCCGTGTTCTGCTGGAACTCCGGCCAGCGGCGCCACTACACACACACACACACACACACACACACACCCCAAAACGTCATTCTGCAGCCCCTACAGAGTGCACAAGGACACAGAACCGTAGAGAACCGGAACGACGTTAATAAATAAAACTGGTCCCTCACCAGGTCCTCTGGTCTGTCAAAGAAATAGGCGTTCCATCCGTCCACCATCTTCTGAGGCATGCTGCTCCCATCGTAGATCTGCACCACCACCACAACCACCACCATCCAGCAGCACCACCACCACCACCCAGAACAAGAGCACAGGGTTATCACTGTTACCACGATGAAGGGTTCAATCAGAACCAGAGTGTCACTGCAACATGGATTGTTCTGACTCTGTGTGTGTGTGTGTGTGTATGGTGTGTGTGTATGGTGTGTGTGCGTGCGTGTGTGTGTGTACCTCCTGCAGGACAGGGATGACTGGCGGTTGTCTCTGCTGGAGAAAGTACAGCACCATGAGGATGTAGGCGTATGAGGACAGGCTTCCTCTTGAGGCATCACCGATATCACACCGCTGACAAAGACACACACACGCACACACACACACACACACGAGCATTACCCAAAGGATCAATCATTACTACCTAATCAATATATCCAAAAATAAATAAATATATATATATATATAAAATGAGTCGTTGCGATCCTTAAATCTGATTGGCTGAGCCATTCATGACATCATTACCAATAACACACCCCTCTTGACATTTGTACCAGTGTGTGATATTCAATACATTATTTAAAATCATAAAATACAGATTAATATAAACATATCTGCATGAAACCTGTTATACTGCTTTATAGACTGCGTTCTGTAATTTGTCCACCAGAGGGCAGTGCTGGATCGTTAGAGAAACCAGAATCCTGTTCACTTTATAAACTGGACTAGTTTACGTCGCGGAAGAGACGATTATTTATGATTCAGCGTTTAATAAACGGATTTCTGAATCAAACCAGTGTGTTAATAAGAATTTGTGTATTATTAGGAATAAATCACGTAAAGAGGTGGCGCTGTTCACCACCACACGCTGGGACTGATGATACCTCTTTATTAATTACATACACATACTATAAAGTGGAGAGCAAGCTGTGTGTGTGTGTGTGTTACCTTTGCAAACACCTTCATGGTGTAACCCAGAAACTGCACGCGTGAGTCGAGTGCAGCGTACGTGGCCAGCATGCGCGTGTTGTGCTGCGCCTGCGACAGAGCGAGAGGTCATCATGAGATCGCACCCCCCCCCCCCCCGCAGCCACGCCTACGAGGTACACGAGGGTGCAGACGGGACCCCGCGAGGTACACGAGGGTGCATGTGGGACCTGGCGTGCACACGGCAGAACACTCACCAGCGTGTTGTACAGACTGATGTCGCCCTCCAGGCCGCTCTGCCGGTGCTCGAACTTCACTATAGGCACTTTGGCGGTCGTGATGGGCAGAATGTTCCTCAGACCTGAAGGTACACAGAACAGTGAATACACACACACACACACACACACACACACACACACACACACACACACACACACACAGAGAATGCCACAGAGAGAACGTTTTTATTTCTTTATTTATCCCCCCTATTACCATATAATATAATATACTTACATTTTCATATAATTATTACTAATGTTATTTACTTACACATAAACACACACAATATTTATTACTGAATGAACATAACTTGTATTTGTTTCTTTGTGATTTTATCTGTATATAATTTGCTTTGAAAATACGAATGGAAACATTTGTCATGTTCATTCATCCATTATCTTCCACTTTATCCTCTATTAGGGTCGAGGGGAGGGGGGGTGTGTTCCCCATGCCCATCCAGGGGAGAACGTTTTGGGCGCTGGGCAGATAGACCCAAGGACAGGGGGGCAATCCATCACTGGACACACACTCACTTACTCACAAACACACTCTATATGGGGCAATTTGGAGAATTCAATTGACTTGATCCATGTTTTTGGACTGTGGGAGGAAACCGGAGAACCTGGAGGAAACCCACGCAGACACGGGGAGGACATGGAAACTCCACCCAGATGGGGATTCGAACCGGGAATCCCTAGTGCTGAGACAGAGAGAGAGCGCGAGAGAGAGAGAGAGAGAAAGAGACAGAGAGAGCGCGAGAGAGAGAGAGACAGAGAGAGAGAGAGAGCGCGAGAGACAGAGAGACACACACAGGTAACAGAGAGGTGCGCTCACCCAGGTGCTTCTTCAGGACTTTGGCCAAACCCTCGATGATCTCCTTGCAGTTCAGGTTCTGAAAACAGAAAACACACACAAAACCGTTACAGCAACACATGACCCGGGACCATGAGGGGGGGGGGGTAACAGACATGGGGGGAGGTGGGGTGGGGGTAAGTTACCTCTGCTGTATCATGACCCTCCAGAGTCATACAGATGTCCAGATCACTGTCCCGAAACCCAAATCCGTTCTTGGAGGATCCGAATAAACACAGCTGAGCTTTATCTACACACACACACACACACACACACACACACACACACACACACACACGATCCCTTACAGATCTCTGTATTAAAACATTCTAAGTTTCTAAAAGGTGTGTGTGTGTGTGTGTACCGTTGTACTCCTTTCTGATGAATCGCTCCAGGCTGGCTAAAATCTGCTCCCTCCTCTGCTGCTCCCCCAAAGTGGGTGACCGATCATCTACACACACACACAGTCATTATAATGCCCCGATCAGACACCTCGACCAATCAGGACGAGCGGTGTGGACCTGACCGTAGCAAAGTCTGCACAGACGATCGAGGATCTCCCTGAAGCGCTCGGACATGGCGGGCAGCGGCGTCAACTCCATCTTCTTAAAGTCCTCAGGACAGTCGTCTTTCAGGTGGCCGTCCCGCTTACAGATACTGCACACCACAGTGGGGGGCTGCACACACACACACACACACACACACACAGAGTAATTAGTTTGTATTACAGATTATTTTACACTTTTATAATCAGCATGCACTTTTCAGACGGCCCCTTAATTGAGATGCCATCATATGTTTATTAAACGGACCGCTCTGATCGGTCAGAGGCATCAAGGGAGCGTGTATAATTTCCCAAAAACCCGCCGCCGATACCTTCCCCCCGGTGAAGATCATCCTGTCGAAGATGTAGTGCAGATCCTCGGGAGCGATGTCGTCCGGTTCGGGAGCGTCCTGCCACTCGTCCTCGTCCTCCTCGCTGTCCGGAGCCAGGCCATTTTGGGAAGAGCCGGATTTGGAGAGCCGCTCGTCGTCCTCCTCGTCCGTGACCTCGAGCCTGGCCAGGCCCCGGTTCGTCTCCTCCTCGTCCTCCTCCTCGTCGTTCTCCTCCTCGTCGAGCTCCTCGTCGGTGCTGCCGGCCCTCGCCTTCCGGAGCCCCGGAGCCCGGAGCCGGGACATGCGGCGGGCGGCGGCTTGGCCGCTGCGGCTCTGCGGGCAGGCGAAGTAGCGGTAGGCGGTGCGGAAGCGCTCCTGGACGTACTCGAACACCATCTGACTGTTCAGACTGCGCGCCACGTTCCGCTTCAGGGTGAACGGGTCTGAGACGGGACATAGACAGGGGGCGGCTTAGTGATTTGGCATGTTCTCCTCTTAGCACTAGGGATTCCCGGTTCGAATCCCCATTTGGGTGGAGTTTGCATGCTCTCCCCATGTCTGCGTGGGCTTCCTCCGGGTTCTCCGGTTTCCTCCCACAGTCCAAAACCATGGATCAAGGTCAATTGAGTTCTCCAAGTTGCCCCATATAGAGTGTGTGTGAGTGAGTGTGTGTCCAGTGATAGATTGGCGCCCTGTTCTGGGTGTATCTGCCCAGCGCCCGAAACGTTCTCCCCTGGATGGGCATGTTCCCCCCCCCCACGACCCTGATAGAGGATAAAGTGGAAGATGAAGGATGAATGGATTGAAACAGGGTTTTAAACTGTGGTGGTTCAAACGGAGACCTGCGAGCGAGCGTGGGTGTGTGTGTGTGTGAGTGTGTGTGTGTGTGTGTGTGTGTGTGTGTGTGCGCCTCACCCTCGATGGCCAGGCGACGGCGGGGCCAGTTTTTAACGTCTCTGGGCAGCAGTTCTTTGATCCGGATGCTGATGATGTAATCCTCCAGCGCAAACTCCAGGGTGTAGAAGCGCATCAGCTCCAACCACAACTGACCGAGAGAAACACCGTCCGTCTTGTCCAGCACCAGACGAGCCTTTACACACACACACACACACACACACACACCAACAAGTCATTAAAGCAGAGTGCAGCAACAATCTGAGCTCTGAGCTGTAAAGGTTCCTGCACTCAACCCTGGATGGAATGACTGTGGTGTGTGTGTGTGTGTGTGTGTGTGTGTGTGTGTGTGTGTCACACCTTGCCCTTCTGGTTGCGTCCCAGTTTCTGGGGTTCCGACTTCTTGGCTTCGCTCCTGGACTTGTCCCCTCGTCCTTCGTTCCCGCTCCCTGGTTTGTGTTCCCAACCGACGTAGAACTCGGACTGAACTCCGGTCAGATGAAACTCATCAACACGCTTCACATCAAAGCCTTCAATCTGCACACACACACACAAACACAAACACACACACACACACACACACACACACACACGTAAGCCAAGTCACATACAGTCACACACAAAGGAACAAATTCATAAGGCTGCAGGACATGAAGTGCAATGGATATGAGGTCTGTGTGTGTGTGTATATCTGTGTGTGTGTGTGTGTGTGTGTGTGTGTGTGTTACACACCCAGTTCCCAAGATACACCGGCAGAATGGGCTCCTTTCTCTGCTGCAGGAAGAAGATGACCATCAGTGAGAAGGAGTAGGAGGGGATTCCACCTTCGGCCTGACAGTCCACGTGGCACAGCTACACACACACACACACACACACACACACACACACACACACACACACACACACACACACACACACACCTGTAACACCCCGCTGGCAGGACATTCCAGCGACATCGCGTGTCAGTGTACCCTACCTTGGCCCAGTACCGAAAAGCCAGAACCAGTGGAACCAATCGGGGCTCCAGCTTGGACAGCGCCGCCAGGTGGTTGGTGGTCTGACAGGCGACGTCGTTTCCGGCGCTCACTTTGCAGAGCGACCCGCTAAAGAGGGAGGAGACGGCGTGAGTGCACGGGGACGCCAGAGACGCCGGTCCTGAGGACGCACGCGGGAACCCACCTGGTGACGTCGCGGCAGAAGATGACGGGCACTTTGGCGTGGAAGTCAGACTCCACCTCCATGAAGTCGGCTGGAGGAGAAACGGACGGAGGTGGTTAAACGGACGGTGTGTGTGTGTGTGTGTGTGTGTGTGTGTGTGTGTGTGTGTGTGTGTGAGAGAGACGCTCACCGCTCTTCTTCAGGATGTCCAACACCTGAATAAGGACGTCCGGCTGCGTCATCTACAAACAGAGGGAAGATGGGTGAGAACGCACCTGCCGGAGAACCACAGGGGGGGCGTAAGCGAGCGCGAGCTCTGACTCACATCAGCGGGGTGAAGGACGTCGATGTTGATGTCACTGATCTTGAAGGCGAATCGGGTGAGACAGGAACCGTAGAGACGGAGCGAGCACACTGAGCGAGAGAGAGAGAGACAGACAGCAGGGGGCAGTGTTACAGCGGTGATAATCTACTCTCAGCCTGAGCTTACACTGCTGGCACGAATTGGAACACCGACACACGTTGCTGGATAGAGTGTGCGTATGTGTACGTACAGGGCAGGTGCTTTTGTATGTTCTCCTCCATGCGGCGCACCACCGCGCATCTCTGCTGGAACTCCTGCTCGGAGATGCCGTGCTGCTGCGCCGTCTCCAGCACCACCACGTTCAGAGCCTTCAGCTGAGCCGCCGACGGAGCCGGCAGCGACCGCAACTCGTTCTCCTCTTGCTTCTCCTGCACACACACACACACACACACAAATACACAAACACACACAAACACACAAAAACACACAAACACAAAAAAACAAAACACACACAAACATACACACCCATACACAAACAAAAACACACAAATACAAACATACACAAACACACAAACAAACACACACACACAAACACACAAATACAAACATACACAAACAAAAACACAGAAACACAAATACAAACACACACAAATACACACCCATACACAAACACACACAAACAAACATAAACACACAAAAACACACACAAACACAAAAAAACAAAACACACACAGAAACACACACACAAACACATACACACCCATACACAAACAAAAACACAGAAACACAAACAAACACACACAGACACAAAAACACACAAATACAAACAAACACACACACAAACATACACAAACACAGCACAAACAAATACACACACAAACCCAAATACACACAAATACAAACACACACAAGCACAATCAAATACACAGACACACACACACACACACACACACACACACACACAGTGATGTTAACCCGCAGTGCCCTCACATCTCCGATCAAAAGAGATGGAGTAAGAGAACAAACTGATGACATCATCAGCTGATTGAGGGCGGGGTCAGCTGATGGGGGCGGGGCCTCGTACCATGATGTTCTTCTTGTGGCGTTTCTCTTTGATGTGTTTGTGAGCACCCTGAATGTTGTCCACGTACACCGAGCACAGTTTGCATAGATACTGGAAGTTGGGGAAGTCAGGTGACTGCTGCGGAAACAAACAAAACCCCGGTGCATTAGGACCCCGCGCGGAGGGTGCAGTAACCGACCCCTGGGGCAGGGGGAGCTCTCACCCGGGTCAGTCTGTGTATGTAGTCGCGCTGCAGTCGCTCCTCCGCCTGTCTGAGCCCCAGCTGCTGATCCGAGGTCAGGTCGTCCACGACGTCCGCCCTCCTGCCCGGCGCCTCCCCTGCTCCGATCACAGCGGCGTTACCCGATTGGGCCGTTGGGTTGGGAATCTGAATTGGGACTCTGACTGTGCGCTCACACTCACCCGCGTGCCTGTCCCTCGCCGCGGGTCCGGGTCCTTTGGCGGGACTCGGGTTCTCGTCTTTAGCGCCGAGCGGCGTCCTGACTCCGGCGCGGTTCTCCGGCTGGTTCTGGTTCCTCACCTTGCCCCGCTCCCCCGACCCCGTCCTGCCGGTCAGCCTGCGCGGCCGCCCCTTCCCCGGCTCCTGGGGACTCCCGTCCGGGCCCCTCGCCCCACCCGGTCCCTCCTCCTTCACTCTGGACACGGCGTTCCGGTTGCGGCCCGGCGTCCTCGGGTTCTCCCGCTGGCCGAAGGAGTCCCGCTGCGCTCGGGTGCCCCGGGCCCCGCCGGAGCGATTGGACCTGCCCGACTTCAGAGGGCTGTTATTTTCTTCCATAGCGCTGAAGTAAAACGGATTTAAAACAAAACCTAAAACGAACACACACTGGGGGGCGCTGTTCTGACCTGCTGGATGAGAAAACAGGAGGTCAGTAAACACAAATCTGTGGAGATTTAAGGACATCCATCATCATCTCCCCCTTTATCCTCTATTAGGGTCGTGGGGGGGGGGGGGTTCCCCATGACCATCCAGGGGAGAACATTTCGGGCGCTGAGCAGATACACCCAGGACAGGGGGGCAATCTATCACTGGACACACACTCACACACACTCTATATGGGGCAATTTGGAGAACTCAATTGACCTTGATCCATATTTTTGGACCCGGAGGAAACCCACGCGGACACGGGGAGGAAATGCAAACTCCACCCAGATGGGGATTCGAACCGGGAATCCCTAGTGCTGAGAGGAGAACGGTGGCTTAGTGGTTTAGCATGTTCTTCTCTCAGCACTAGGGATTCCCGGTTCGAATCCCCATCTGAGTGGAGTTTGCATGTCCTCCCCGTGTCCGCGTGGGTTTTCTCCGGTTTCCTCAGTCCAAAAAGATGGATTCAAGGTCAATCGAATACTCTAAATTGCCCCATATAGAGTGTGTGTCCAGCAATAGATTGCCCCCCTGTCCTGGGTGTATCTGCCCGGTGCCCGAAACGTTCTCCCCTGGATGGGCAGACCCCCCCCCCCACCGCGACCCTAATATATAGGATAAAGCAGAAGATGATGCATGAATGGATAATAATAATAATAATAATGATGATGATGATGCAGTATAGTGGGCGGGGCCTCGATGGCACATTCGATCACATCTCATTTGCATACGAAAACAGCCGAGCGCGCTGCCCACGTGACCCACAGATCTCCAGCTCATCCACCGGGGGGGGCGGCGGCGGCGCGCGCGTATGGTTCGCAGATCTGCGGACGGACAACTGTTGCTAATCCCAAATTATTCCGTCATTAAAACAACAGCAAACATTTGGACCGAACCGAACCCCCCCCCCCTTCCCGCCGCGTGCAGGCCCACTTTTAAACCCGCGGCGTGGGTGTGTGTGTGTTTTGTTTTGTTTAAAAATAATAAATAAAAAAACGGCGTCCGAACCCGAACCCAAAAAACCTGCCCGCGCGGCGCACGGAACACCGAGCCGCGGCTGGCACGGTGTTCCGTGCGGGGGACGACACAGCCCGGGAGTCGGTTTCGGCGGAGACGGAATTCAGACTCGGAGCCGAGTCCGCGGAGCCGAGCCGCGTTAGCCGCCGTGCTAATGCTAAGGAATTGTTTTTGCCTCAGATCTCTCACCGAGTTCAGCAAAGCGCGCGCCGTGGAGCCCGCGGAACCTTCATCTGAGGCCCCGAGATCAAACAAAGGGCCCCCGAGCCGCCGCCGAGCGCAGCGCACACGCGTTACTGACGGGCCAGCCCGAGCTTTGTGGGGTTTGTTGTGCTCATCGCAGGCCCCGAATCAAAACACACACACACACTCTAACACACACTAACACACACACTCTAACACACGCACACACTCACCATGTTAACTGCTGAACCCGGAGAGCAGCGGCGGCCCGGCCGCGTCCTCAACCGCCATCACGATCCCTACAGAGTGCGCACTACTTCCTCACTCAACATCCGGGCTCCGCGTTCAGCCGCGGCTCGTGTCTGATTACAACACAGCGGAATCAATCAATCAATCAATCAATCAATCAATCAATCAATAAATCACTAAAAACACCAAACAAAACATCGATTCTTAAACTGTTGATTAACGTTGAAGTCCGTCGGTTTGTATATATAGCTTTAGTTGTTGCATCCTTATGGAAGACCTTTTTACGCCGCTAAGAGGGAATATATATATATATATATAAAATAAAAGTATCTCGGGCGGCACGGTGGCTTAGTGGTTTGGCATGTTCTCCTCTCAGCGCTAGGGATTCCCGGTTCGAATCCCCATCTGGGTGGAGTTTCCATGTTCTCCCCGTGTCTGCATGGGTTTCCTCCGGGTTCTCCGGTTTCCTCCCACAGTCCAAAAACATGGATCAAGTCAATTCATTCATTCATTATCTCCCGCTTATCCTCTATTAGGGTCGTGGTGGGGTTCCCCATGCCCATCCAGGGGAGAACGTCTCGGGCGCTGGGCAGATAGACCCAGGACAGGGCGCCAATCCATCGCTGGGCACACACTCACTCACACAGACACACTCTATAGGGGGCAATTTGGAGAATTCAATTAACTTGTTCCATGTTTTTGGACTGTGGGAGGAAACCGGAGAACCCGGAGAAAACCCACGCAGACACAGGGAGAACATGGAAACTCCACCCAGATGGGGATTTGAACCGGGAATCCCTAGTGCTGAGAGGAGAACGTGCTAACCACTAAGCCGCCCGATCTTTTTTTTTTATCTCAGAATTATGACGTTTATTTTCATATATCTGACTTTTATCTCGAAATTCTGACTTATTTTCATATTTCTGAGTTTTATTTCGAATTTAATTTGACATTTTTGACTTTTTTTTTGTCTCAGAATTCTGACTTTTAATAAATTCCGAATTTTTTTAAACTCAGAATTTTGAGCAGCTATGTGTATCTGGGCGTTACAGCGCATGCGCCGTACAACCCCGATATAAAGTCAAGAATTCTGAGATTAAAAAGTCAGAAATCTGAGATAAAAACTTAGAATTCTCAGAATAAAAGTCAAAATCGAGATACTTCTGGGTTTTTTTTTTTCTTGGTACAAAAATTCTATGATAGATGAGCCAACCTTATAATTTATAACCTTACACTTACTTTTATTAATTCTATAAAATAAAACATCACTTTGGGTATTCTTTATATATTGCAATCATTTTAAACATATTAAGATAAAGAGTTAAAACAGACGTTGTGAACTTTTGTTGAAAAAGATCAGACAGAAGGCATTTCGCTCAAAACTAAAAAACTTTAAGACGTCACCAGGGGGCGTGTCCTCAGTGGGAGGAGCGCCGACGCGACACCTCACACACAACGATGCAGAAACGAAGGAGTCGATTCCGAGAACCGAGTCGAAAAGGTTATCGCTGTGAAACAGAAAAGTTTTGTTTCATTAATTTCGCAGAGCGAGATGCTAAATAAAAAAAGATAGAATTAAATAAACAATAAAGATAAAAAATAAAACCCGGATTCACTAAAAACAAAGTCTTTCAAAGGTTTCCCGATGTGAGGTTTTAATCGACATTAAAATAAATGGACGGACTTTATTATTTAAAAGCAATCGAGCGTATGTGATTTAAGATACGTCATGCGGTTATACGACAGTAATTATTCAAGAAGTTTCTATTTGTTTATGAAAATCGTCGTTTTGTTCATCATGGAGAATCGATTCCACTCTGTGGAGTCGACACTCCTCTTTTAAAGCGCTTGAATCGGGAGCTCGACTCTTTTGAGGTTCGCTCAGAGATGATTAAAGTTTCTTTGAAGATGCCGCTGCGATGGCTGCTTGTGTTAACGCTCGGCTTTCTGCTCGAAGCCAAACAGAAGGACTTTTATTCGTTTAAGGTGGTTAACAGTCGGGGCAGGTTAGTGTCTCTGGAGAAGTTCCGCGGCTCGGTGAGTCTGAGCTCGGATTCGGCTCTCTGCGCGCGTGCATGACTCTCTGCGCTCGTGCATGACTCTCTGTGTGCTCGTGCATGGCGTTGCTGACGCAGCGGTTTGTTTTTATGTATTTATTAATTTTTTGTCTCTTTAATTAAAGTTCATAAATCCCTCTCTCTGACTTTTCTTTGCGGCTCGCGTTGCTGCGTCCCGCCTGTCGACGTGGCAGAGCTGTTCACTCCTCACCCTGACTCACCAACATCCCCCACCCACCCCACACATCCCCCAACA
>JAFMOD010000330.1:15345-49673 GCA_019802435.1 Corydoras maculifer
ACGTGTTTAATTGAGGTGTTGGAGTATCGCGTAGCTGACGTGTTTAATTGACGTGGGTTTCGTAGCAGCAGCGCCTGCATTCGGAAAAAGCGGAAATCTGCATTGATTCGATACGGAATGCAACATTTAAATATTAAATAATATTAAATAAAGGAGCATTTCCTATTTTAAGTGCGGGGAAAGTTGAAAGAAAATAAGGAGGTAGCGCCACCAGCAGCTTTGGAGTAGGTATTTTGTGTACGTCAGAGCGGGTGTTAAAAATGAGCACATACAGTGTAAGCGATATTCTTGCAGACGTATCGATGCATCGAATCATCAGCTGATAAATATTTACACCCCTAATCGCTATTCTACAGGGACGCAGTCATGCGAAGCACGTTCTGGTCCCACTGTTAAGACCATTAGACGCTGGTTGGTTAACTGGTATTAAAACTAGTTGTTCACTGAATACATAATCAATTTAGAGTTTTACAAACTAGCTGACTATACACCTAGCACTAGTTCAAACATGCCCTAAATAACTATTCAAACAATGTTGTAAGGTCGGTGGTGAAGTTCGTGACGACCATCTTGGCGTACATCTTCATCTTCCTCAACTTCGTCTTCCTCATACTCCTCCGTTTCTTCGGCAGTGGCGTCCTGGTACTGCTGGTACTCTGAGACGAGGTCATTCATGTTGCTCTCAGCTTCTGTGAACTCCATCTCGTCCATGCCCTCGCCCGTGTACCAGTGGAGGAAGGCCTTCCTGCGGAACATGGCAGTAAACTGCTCGGAGATGCGTCGAAACAGCTCCTGAATGGCGGTGCTGTTACCAATGAAGGTGGCGGCCATCTTGAGTCCGCGAGGCGGTATGTCACACACGGCGGTCTTCACATTGTTTGGGATCCACTCCACAAAGTAGCTGCTGTTCCTGTTCTGAACACTAAGCATCTGTTCATCCACTTCCTTCATGGACATCCGCCCACGAAAGATCGCCGCCACTGTGAGGTACCGTCCGTGCCGTGGGTCGCACGCCGCCATCATATTCTTGGCATCGAACATCTGCTGTGTGAGCTCAGGAACCGTCAGGGCACGATACTGCTGGCTCCCTCTGCTGGTCAAAGGTGCAAACCCAGGCATGAAGAAATGCAGGCGGGGAAAGGGCACCATGTTGACGGCAAGTTTCCGCAGATCGGCATTAAGCTGCCCCGGGAAGCGCAGACAGGTCGTAACCCCACTCATAGCTGCTGACACCAGGTGGTTCAGGTCGCCATAAGTGGGTGTGGTTAGTTTAAGTGTGCGGAAACAAATGTCATACAGAGCTTCATTGTCGATGCTAAAGGTTTCGTCTGTGTTTTCCACCAGCTGGTGGATGGACAGAGTGGCATTGTAGGGCTCCACCACGGTATCGGACACTTTGGGGGAGGGTGTAACGCTGAAGGTGTTCATGATGCGGTCTGGGAATTCCTCACGGATCTTACTGATGAGCAGGGTGCCCATGCCTGAGCCTGTACCGCCTCCTAATGAATGTGTCAGCTGAAAGCCTTGAAGACAATCACAGTTTTCCGACTCCTTACGGACAACGTCCAGAACCGAGTCCACTAGCTCTGCACCCTCCGTGTAGTGTCCTTTAGCCCAGTTGTTCCCAGCACCACTTTGACCTAAAACAAAGCAGAATAAGTTCTTGTCTCCAGTCCAGTCTCGAGTCATGATCTAAAAAGTATGTCTATTTATCTGCTCCAAGTCCTGCCCCAGCTTGTCTTTACCATCACTAATCTTGTCCTGTTGTTTACAATTCAAACTTGGTATGAACAGAGAAAATGTGTCTGTACTGGGACTTAACCAATTTATTTGATAATAAATATCATGCATTCATTCATTATCTCCCGCTTATCCTCTATTAGGGTCGCGGTGGGGTTCCCCATGCCCATCCAGGGGAGAACGTCTCGGGCGCTGGGCAGATAGACCCAGGACAGGGCGCCAATCCATCGCTGGGCACACACTCACTCACACAGACACACTCAGGGCACAAACGGGGCAATTTTTGAGAATTCAATTAACTTGATCCATGTTTTTGGACTGTGGGAGGAAACCGGAGAACCCGGAGGAAACCCACGCAGACAAGGGGAGAACATGGAAACTCCACCCAGATGGGGATTCGAACCGGGAATCCCTAGCGCTGAGAGGAGAACATGCTAAACCACTAAGCCACCGTGCCGCCTGGTAATAAATATATTTAACTAAATATATACTTATTAAAGGCATTCCACAGACTCACCAAAAACATAGTTATCGGGTCTGAAGATCTGTCCAAATGGTCCTGAGCGGACGGAGTCCATGGTTCCTGGTTCTAGATCCACCAGGATGGAGCGAGGCACATACTTTCCCTCTGAAACAGAACCAGAGGGATGTGTAAAACACAATCTTGATAAAATCTCATTTCATCATTTTCATTGTGATATCAATCAGTATTAATCATTTTAATCATCATTAATCTCTGTATTCGGGTTTAATATTTAATCCTTTAAGGACCTGAGGCCTCGCTGTAATAGACGTCGATCCTTTCCAACTGTAACTCGCTGTCACCTTGGTATGTGCCAGTGCAGTCGATGCCATGTTCATCACTGATCACCTCCCAGAACTGAGACATACAACATTCATCATCATCAATGTAAACACCACCATCACATCATAACCAGCAGCGTTTTACAATCACTGTGCAACCTCAGAGACGAGGTCCTGAGTTCTGTCTCTCAAAAGCAGAATTTAAACTAAGAGAGACAAAATAAAGTGTAAACTGCTCAGAGCTGATTACAGTTTATTTAAACCTAAAACCTAAAGAGTTCCTACATGTTTTCATCTGGATGAGAGTCAGTACAAAAAAGACTGGGGGGAGGTTCTCCAGTGGGCTAACCCACATACGGGGGGTCTTGAACTTTAATATTCATTACATAGAATTATAACATAGAATTATACATTACAATATTTTGGTGTTTGTGTGTGTGTGTGTGTGTGTGTGTGTGTGTGTGTTACAAGCAACTGTGACCTTCAGCATCAAATACACAGATCGTTTATAGGGATTGGTGTTGTGGACTGTGTGTGTGTGTGTGTGTGTGTGTCAGTCACTCACCTTAGCACCAATCTGGTTGCCACACTGTCCGGCCTGAATGTGCACAATCTCCCTCATGCTGCTGCGGTGGTGTGAGTGTGTATGGGGGTTACGTTGTGTTATGTTGAGGGTGGTTGCTGTGCCAGTCTGATCATAACAGCACTGCAGAGCTGCTCATGCTGCACCATCAGGCATCCTGATTGGTCCCCACCAAAACCAATCATCACTCAGCAGGATGATGCAGTGAAGCAATGCAGAGCTGTAGGGAGTGCCCCCCCCCCCCACTGTTCAATAAGAACTTTACTGTGGGTCAGACGTTTCCATCTGTTTTATATTTATATTATCTATAGTTTCTTTCTGACAGTTAACATTCTTTAGATCTCGTATTAAAACCAAATCACAGAGTGGAAGGGTTGAGGTTTAGGATTATGGGATTATAAATATAAATTATAAAGTTACAGAATTCAGAGGAAAAGGACGATCAGGGTTAGCGTCGATTAGCATTATGCTCATATTATTATTTCATATGATTTTTTACCTTCTGATTAAAAAATGTAGTTCAATCCAGAGTCTGTGTTTTACAACAAGAAAATCAGCCTTTATTCATTTCACATCTGATTTCACAATAAAAAATGATCAACAAATGAAAAAATGTTTAGGTGAAAGCGAGGGGACCGACTTTAATCTGAAACATGAAAAGCACGAGTTCAACATCAACTTTCACTTCACTTTCCTTTTAAAAGTCTTCTAGTGATGATGATGTTGAAGGTTAAAGTTCTGACGCCAGTTCTACGTGATGAGTGAGTGATCCTGAAGACGGGGACAGAGGCGGAGCTTCAGATCAAACGAGCCGACGCTTCTCGTCTTTATTAATCACTAATAAAGTCAAAATCTCTGATTTTTATGCATCATTTATTTAATTAAACCGTTAGCATGATCATGCTAATTTACATTGGTTGTGGAAGCTGCTATGTGCTAATGTATGATTATTATCTTGTAACCTTTGACCCCGTCCAATAAAGACACGATCAGCGTCTCCCTTCATGCAGGACACATGACGTTTGGCTAGCACACGGCGCGCAGGCCGCGGCGCGTATGAAGAACCCGCGAGCTGCAGACACCTCAGAGCTCTGAAGGAAACAAAACGTTATCATCGTTTACATCACGTCCTGCTGCGAGAGGTCAGCATTCAGAGCAGCGGTCAGTCAATATTCAAATGAAATGATCTGGAATATAAACCATCACCAAGAGAAAAGATCAACCAACATCTGGATCACAAACCGACGTTCACCGACTTCATGAGCTGGTGAGCTAGCATAAGCGCTACATTAGCATAAAGCTATCCTGTGCGCTAAATTGTAAGAGGTTATTTTTAATCCTCTTAAGATCGATGCACATAAAGGTCAAAGGTCATGAAAGATAAAATGTATAAATGTTTCCTCAAAACTTAAATATGATGAAAGTGGAACACGTGGCCCTCGTGTACGCATCAGTGATGACATCATTACGGTGTGATTACATCACTTCACATTAGATTTAGTAACAACATAAAGTTAGCATGCTCTGTTGCCATGGCAATAAAAAATTACATCCAGGAACATCCTGATCCTGAGAACAGGGGAACCTGCAGCAGAACCCCGACTCACTGTTCAGCGTCTACAAACCTAAAGTTCACGTCTAAATGTTAGACCCACAGAGCTCCGCCCACTCCACACACTCCACACTACAAAGTGCACTCCACTGTTAGGACTCGGCTAAATAAAACAGAGTTGAGTGCAGACTCTTCTCAGGGTTAGGTTACAGGGATTAGTGTTTTAGGGTGCAGGGGTGAGTGGAGTGTGTATTTGGTTAGTGGTTAGTGTAAGTTGGTAGGGTGTAGTGGTGAGTGTGTAGTGGTTAGTGGTTAGGGTGTAGTGGTTAGGGTGTAGTGGTTAGTGTAAGTTGGTAGGGTGTAGTGGTTAGTGGTTAGGGTGTAGTGGTTAGTGTAAGTTGGTAGGGTGTAGTGGTTAGTGTAAGTTGGTAGGGTGTAGTGGTTAGTGTAAGTTGGTAGGGTGTAGTGGTTAGTGGTTAGGGTGTAGTGGTTAGTGTAAGTTGGTAGGGTGTAGTGGTTAGTGTAAGTTGGTAGGGTGTAGTGGTTAGTGGTTAGGGTGTAGTGGTTAGTGGTTAGGGTGTAGTGGTTAGTGTAAGTTGGTAGGGTGTAGTGGTTAGTGGTTAGGGTGTAGTGGTTAGTGTAAGTTGGTAGGGTGTAGTGGTTAGTGGTTAGGGTGTAGTGGTTAGTGTAAGTTGGTAGGGTGTAGTGGTTAGTGGTTAGGGTGTAGTGGTTAGTGTAAGTTGGTAGGGTGTAGTGGTTAGTGCTCTGAAACATTCAGAATCGCATCTAAGACACTGAACACTAGCTAACAAAGAAATTCCCTTCGGACCCGTGTCATTTAGCACAAAGCACCTCTAGTAAACATATATATTAAAGCTACAGTTTCCCTAGATTTGGGACAGGTCCCGCTCTGGTTCTCGCTCTGGTTCCCGCTCTGGTTCCCGCTCTGGTTCCCGCTCTGGTTCTCGCTCTGGTTCCCGCTCTGGTTCTCGCTCTGGTTCCCGCTCTGGTTCTCGCTCTGGTTCTCGCTCTGGTTCCCGCTCTGGTTCCTTTTCTCTTCATAAGCAGCGGATCTGTTCACAGCAGAACTGATTCCCTGAATGGACTGAAAGGTCTGCCACCCAATCGGTGCCCTTTTTAGCACGAGGCTCCTCCTCCTCATTAATGGGTAAATCCTTTTCTGGTAGCTGGTGGTATCAGCTGATTAGAATCCATTCGGATCAAGGAAAACGGCCAAACGGTTAGGACGATGAGCCCCCATTTGCGGGGCTGATGGTACAGTCCACAGCCGAGTCTATTGGGGAGGAGACGGTGGAGTCCATCGTAAAAAGAGGGGCTCCTTCAGGTAGAGTCTGATCTGAAGATGGCACTGAAGCTTGCTCTGGTGTTTGAGGTTCTAAGGGGTTGGAGTTTTGTAAAGACGCAGGGTCTGAGTCTGAGGGGGACGAGGACGAGGGGGGAGGGGAAGGGACAATATGTGCATGCGCTAGAGTAAGGGCTTCTGTCGGCCCCTGTCCTGAAGAGTCATCAAGAGAATCTGAAGAGTTTATCTGAATTTGAAAGGGGGGCGGGGTTTCAGAAGTGTCGGGGAGCGGTGGCTGCACAACGAGGCCAGGGAGTGAGTCGGTCCGTGTAGGCGACGAGTCCTGGCGGTGTTTCAGCACGCTCAGTCGCACAGCATCGAGGTCATTTCCGAGGTCATCGTCATCGGCGGCCACGGCGGAGGACGCGGTAGATTCCACCGTAGACACGGCGACCTCATGCAGCGGCGTGCCTCGGGTGTTAGCATAATCATTAGCGCCTTCTTCCTTGGTGTTGGGCAGCAAGTGGCGCTGCTCAGCAGGTTTCTTGTGGGGGGGTAGCAGCGGGTGGCGGGTGTACCCCTCACCCTCGGACAGAGATTCGGGCAGAGGCTGGTGCCGTGACTCCGGCAGCAGCAGGATGCAGATGATGCAGATCAGTGTGCAGCAGGCAAAGATCACATGATGCAGGAAGTAACCTTTCTGATTGTGCAGATCCATAATGGGGGCCGTCAGCATCCCAAAACCAGCGCTCGCTAGAACCAGACCCAGACCGCCACCCCTAAGGAACACAACAGCAACATTAAAAGCAGTGACAGGAGGGATGCACCACCTTATGGATTCGCAGTGTAACCCCAACGACCTCGCTTCAGTGTGTTCAGGTCAGACAGCAGTGCAGCTTTGAGATTTTTAGGTTTAGTTTTAGGAATAAAAATAAGGAATAAATTACAGACGAATAAAGTCGATCAGTCACAACATGAGAATCTGAGATCAGTGGAATCTCTGCAGCAAAGTTTACTGAGAATGCTGCTGGAAGTGGAGTGAAGGTCAGAAGGTTTGGATGAGGTGAGAGGGAGAAACCAGGAGTAACCCAGAGTACAGTCCGCACAGGATCTTTATGAACACAGTGAGACGGCCATGAGGGGTCAGCGCTGAGCCCGCTGTTGTTTGGGATGGTAATGGACAGACTGACAGACGATCTCAGTGGTGAGCGTGGGGAGCGGGTCAATGAGAGATGGAGGGCAGCAGGAGTGCATTTGAGTGAAGGTGGGGGGGGGGGGTAAAATGATGGAGAGGAAAAGAAGAGGGTGCAGGTTCATTCCTCTGTACATCCTCATTCACTCCCCAACCTGTGGAGGAGAACATGCTCACCTGATGACAGTGGGTGTGATCTCAGCACAGAAGAAGATACTCAGGATACTGACAGCCTGTGAGGAGAACATGCCAATGATCGAGAAGGCCACAGAGAATTTAGAGTTGAGCGTGTCTGATTCTACAGAATGAAAGAGAGAGTAACCGGTGAGGCTAACATGCTAACATGCTAACGTGCTATAAATTTGTAGTGATGATGTAAGACGGTACCGATGTTCAGGTGGACGCTGTACTTCCCCAACACTGGAACACACACCAGACAACAAAGCCATTATCAACCAACCAAAGAAAAAAGTAACATTTAAACTCCCAACCTAAAGGAACATGGTGGTTTGGTTTGTTCTCTAGTCTGATTACAGAGGTGGCAGTCTGATCTATGAAGATCTAATAAACTCTTTAAAGCTTTAAAGTTCTGCTGCACGTTTCCTGTGCACTTACTGTAGTGTTTATGTGCTGCATTAGGACAGGGGTTTGGGGATTAATATTCATTCAGTTATTTAAGGGTTAAACAGAGTTTTGCTTTTGTTTCATTAGAATTTTACTTCAGATCAATTCAACGTTACATTTGATTTAGAGTTTATAAATAAACCAGATAACATCAGACTTTATAAACCCAATCGGTAATCAATCATCTTTTTATACTTAGATACAGGTGTAATGTCCATATCAACCACGTGGTGGCAGAGTTTTACATTCTTTTAAATCATAGTTCAGTTAAAACGATGTGTATACACACACACACACACACACACACACACACACACACACACACACACACGAGAAGGTCCACATACCAAAAGAATAGCATGTTTTGATTGGTGGATCGGTTTCTATGTTGTTATGAGAGACTTTATAGCTGAAGTGAATTTTCCCCAATAGAGGATTATCTTATTTTATCTAATCTAATCTAATCTAAAGTTTGTAGACTCTCCTACAACTCATCTGAACCTGACCTGATCTGAGTACAGTGATGACTGTCAGTTAAACAATCTTACAGATTACAGTTAAACAGATCTGTAAGGAGAATACAGTACCTGTGTGTGTGTGTGTGTGTGTGTGTGTGTGTGTGTGTGTGTGAGTGTGTGTGTGTGTGTTCTTACAGTTGAGTAAGCCGAGCTGCAGTAATGATGCCAGTGCAGTGATTATCATGAACAGCAGTAATCCTCCTCGACGCCCCATTATTCCCACTGCTGGACACAGCGCCAGACCGGTTGCTACGGCGATTCCTGTCATGGTGTAATAATCAGCATAGAAGTTGTGGAACATGGTGATCTGCTCCATATCAGGATCCATCATGCTGCGTGCAAAACAGTGATGGATGCCGTATCCCGTCAACCTGCAGAGGGAGGCAGAGAGTGATGACAGTCCAGAACTCTGGTAAGAGAACCAAGTTCTGAATTTCTTCTGTAAAGTTCTTAAAACTAAGTACCAGCAGAAGATTCTGATTCTGTAAATAATCACATGATGAAATTGAGTGTAACAGGTGCCTAGGGCCTGTTCCTTTGTTTGTGTTAATTAACTTTCATTGGTGGTCTTTAGTTTAATTAATTATCTTGTTTTTTTCATTGGTTGGTTTTGTGCACGTGGTCGGGTGTGGTTTTGTATATATTTCCTTCGTTCCTTGTGCACGTCGTCTTTTTATGTACACTCGTTATATGTACCTTTGCTTTTTGGGTGTCTCTACACCTTTAAATAAATATGTTATTCTGCTACCTGCGTGCCTGGCTCCCTTCAGAGCGTTAAAGCACGGCGGCTCTGCGCTTCGTATGCGCAGCCGCTTTAATCCGAGGTAGGCGAGTGTAACACTGAGAGCAGGCTGACTGACGTTTAACTGATAAAGCTTCAGAGTGGAGCATTTCCAGAACAGAGAGTAAATATTCAGTTAACCCTGGACCTCAAATGTGGATGGTAAAGACCCATACAGGACCTGGATCATGGTCAGGACCGAAAAGGACTCAGTTAAAGTTCATTAAGAGCTTGAATTTCCATATCTGGTAAATGCATGGTTCCTGTTCTGGTGGCTTTGTTTGATGTGCAGATCTGGGAGACTGATGAAGATTCAATGACCATCACTGTGTTTGAAGATAACTGAGATAAATCTTACGAGTTGACACAAAGGACCACGATGTTCTTCCACAGGTTCCTAGTTCCCACCATCTTCACAATACACGTTTTCCTAGGTTTCCTCTCCAGAACTCTGTTCAGCTCTGAGATAACACACGAGATAAACAGTCAGCCCCCAGCTCTGAGGTTCACTCTGTTAGCATTAGCTTCAGAAGACTCCGTACCTGTGATGAGTTCATGGGAGTCCGGGTTAGTGGTGTTCTTCTTGGCAATGCTTTCAATTAACCATTTGGAACGCAAAAACTGATGTGTGGCTAACAACCATCGCAAAGACTCCGGGAACAACCTGATCACAAACACCAGAGCCAATCAGAGAGAGCCAGAGACAGAGAGACAGACCGATGGACGGGAGAGCTCACCAGATATAGAAGAGCATGAGGAACAGTGGACACACGATGATGGCCTGCAGGATCTGCCAATCAGAGCACAGAGTAGCCACAGCGGGCATCAGGAGCTGCCCCACCAACACCACGAAGTTAGCGACCATCGTCATGGAAAAGCGCCAGCCGGGCAGACACAGCTCGATCCCTGAGGACATCAGCCATTAGCATCAGAGCTTCCACGCCTCCACGTCCACACGTTAGCATTAGCAAAGGCTGTTGTAACGGATTATTAGCATGAAGTTCCTCTATCTCACATGCTAACCCATCGTAACCCGAGTTCCTCTGAAGTTTAAAGGTGAGGTACAGTTCAGACGGACAGAGGGTGAACCTTATGAATGTTACACTTTGAGTGAGAGGTGTCTCCATACTTACGGAGGACGTAGAGACAAAGTGTGATTCCAGCGCGCCAGAAACCCTCAAAGAAACGCAGGGTGCTGAACATGGTGACGTTAACTGAGAAAGCTACGGCCAGACCGAAGACCAGCGTGAAGAACACTGAGACTATCAACACTGGGTGCCGACCAAACCTGTAACACACACACACTTTTATATTTATAAGTTTAAATAATTGTGACTTTTTAAAGTCCCCTAAAATCAGAAGTGTCTTATTATTTGATTGAACTGAATTAGCAGGTGATGGAGAACTTACCAATCAGCCAAAACCCCCAGGACCAGGTAACCAAAAATAGAACCGACCAGCAAAGAGAACTTAGCTATATGAACTTGCGATGCAGATTCACACACCAGGTTCCACTGGAAAACAGAGGGACTACATGTCAGAACAAAACCAAAGGGAACCAAAATTAAAAACAAGAATCAAAGAACTAAACAGAACTGAAAGGTTCCTAAAGAACCAGCTGCTAAAATCAGTATTACAACATGACATCAAATTTAAAATAAACATCATAATAAATAACAGGTCCTCCTTATACACACACACACACACACACACACACACACACAACTCTCATAGTATCAATACCACCCTGGCAACAAGAGAGGCAAACAACAAGAGTGACAGCAGCTGTGTGAGTGTGTGTGAGTGTGTGTGAGTGTGTGTGAGTGTGTGTGAGTGTGTGTGAGTGTGTGTGTCATTTGGCACAGAACCGGTTTGTCCACACTACTCTCACACAGAAGAATGAGGTGTCATGTGACCTTCAGAAACACACACACACAGATAAGGATTGAACATGCTGACTCAGTTGAGTTTAGTTTAACCTGACCATCCCTTTTCAGAATGATCATGTGACTTTGGCACTTCCTGTTATAGTTTCAGGAGCAGTGTTGACCATGTGACCATCTTCTACTACTGACCTTTTAATGATGTCACACTGACAGAATGCTGAGAGATCACGGAGCCTGTGCTGACAGAACTCTGTGTTGATAACTGTGCTGACTGTCACTGCTTCACATTTATTAGTAACACATGAATGAACTGAATTAGTTCTGTAGTACAGCATGAAAATCCAAGAACAACAGCAACGAAGCAATAAAACCCCAACTTTACATGTGTTTTTATTAAAGGGATGATTTACCAGCAGAACCATCATCATGTGGACGGAACCGAATATGAACCTGATATTCACTCAACTCTCTCTGAGTCCGATGATGTGCCATTCAGGAAGCAGCTGAGTAAACTGTGTGTGTGTGTGTGTGTATGTTAGCAGAGTTATAACGGTGGCTTACTTAAAGATTACTAATTATTTAAAGAAATCAGCATCTGAAACACTTAAAGCATTAATGATCTGATTGGAAACAGGCTCCAGATGTTCATCCAGCTAAAGACAGCAGCTGTGATCAATGATCAGTGATCAATCACTTCAGGGTAAATGTAATCCATACACACAGATAACACAACAAAGTGCTCACTTCAGCACACTGTCTACTGAGTGTACTAATCCCATTAAACCAGGTAATCCAATCAGAACTGACCACACACACACACACACACACACACACACACACACACACACACACACACCTGATCACTAGCTGAGAGAACGTAACTCTGCTAAATTAACTCTGCTAAAGTATTTATCTCCATACGTTCTGTCGTTCCACCCTGGTGTAAGTTTGTTCTCCTAAAAGTCCTAACACAGGAACCCTGAAGGAGCCGCAGCTTTTTTTCAAGTTATTTACAGATCAATAAGTCCGATCGATCCGGCTGATCTGGAAGCTGATTAGTAAGATCTTATTAATTACATATTAATGATTCATCAAAATATTTAAATGGTTACTTTTACTTTAATAATGAGGTTAATTGTGTGTGACAATTTAAATAAGGATGTAAATTAAGTATGATAAATTCATATAAGCAATGTAAACACACACACACACACACACACACACACACAGAGAGAGAGCTCTGCCACTTAATGAGGAGGATTTCCTCATTTAAAACAATGCTCATGCTCAAGGTTAAACCTGCTGCTAACAGTTATCTCTACATTCTTGTACACACACACACTCAAACACACACACACACACACACACACACACAGGCAGGATATATTAGTAAGGTGGACAGATTGCAGTGTTTTGCAGTGTCTTGATTTAACACATGCTACACTGATATTATTTATAAGAAAGCTGTCTGTGTTCATTACTAACATTTAACAACATTCCATCCCATAATACTCTGATCCACACTGCACACTCCACACTGCACACAGTCCCTCACTGATACGTCACTGATGATGTTTTAAAGGATCTTTTGTTTACGGTGAGGAAACGAAGTCCACGTTCCTGAGATTTTTAAAATGAAACAGAACAGTTCCCCAAAAAACCAACAGTACCAATTCAAATAACATCAGTTCTTCATTGTGACCCAAAACAAACATTATCATCATCATCATCATCATCATCTCTACACTGTGGAGGACTACAGTTATCTGGAGGTGAACATAGACAATAAACTTGACTGGACTAAACACACTGAGACCCGTTACAGGAAGGACCAAAGCCGTCTGAGGTCCTTCAACATCTGCAGGACGATGTTCAGGATCTTTTACGAGTCTGTAGTGCTATCCTTTCTGCTGTTGCATGCTGGGACAGCAGGCTGAAGGTGGCAAATGCCAACAGACTGAACAAACTAATCGTAAGGCGGGTGAGGTTGTGGAGGGTGTGGAGCTGGACTTCCTGAGGGCAGAGTCAGAGAGGAGGACTCTGTCTAATCTAAAGACCATCATGGACGATGCCCCCCACCCACTGTACCACTCACTGTAGCACACACTGGTCAGACACAGGAGCACATTAAGTTTAAGACTCATTCCACCCAAATGCAGCACAGAGTGCCACAGGAGGTCATTCTTACCTGTGGTCATAAATCTGTATAATCAGTCAGTTTAACTCTTCAATCAGTAAAACTTTAATGTGCAATATTATATTAAACTATCACCTGACCCACTGTGCAATATATTTAAAATTTTTCATTTAATATATAGAACGTACTTTACACATGCCATTTTACTTTTACTTTTTTGTGGATTTTTGGTACTTTAAGTTTAATTTTATTGCACTTATTTTTTTTGTATATATGAAAACACCCCACCAGGGGTTAATAAAGTATTCTGATTCTGACCTTCATCACCAATTTCCTCCAACATTATCATCATCACCTTCATCATCATCACTCTTACTATACAACTTCACAGTCCAAAAACATGGATCAAGCTCAATTGAATTCTCCAAATTGCCCCATATAGAGTATGTCTGTGTGTCCAGTGATAGATTGGTGTCCTCTCCACCAAAGTTTCTCCCCTGGATGGGCATGAGGACCCCCCCTCCCGCGACCCTGGTAGAGGATAAAGCGGAAGACAATGGATGGATTTATATTATATTCTTATACACTGTATATCTACACATAGAAACACAAAACATTACACACAGGGAACTATGTAGAACTAAAGCTTTATTGTGTGCAAAACATGTAGTGATGTCATGCTTGGATTCAGCTCTCTGTGTGTGTGTGAGTGTGTGTGTGTGTCATGTGAATTATGCTGTTAGAGATCTGAAAACTGTGTAAATGGTTCTCATGATTACAGGAATAGTGATTATGCAATGGCTCTGTGTGTATTAGTAGGTAACTGTGTGTGTGTGTGTGTTAGTATGTAACAGTGTATTAGTGTGTGTTGGCATGTTACTGAATACACAGTAACACACTTTAACACTGTCTGTGTGTGTGTGTGTGTGTTAGTATGTAACAGTGTATTAGTGTGTGTTGGCATGTTACTGAATACACAGTAACACACTTTAACACTGTCTGTGTGTGTGTGTGTGTGTGTGTGTGTTAGTATGTAACAGTGTATTAGTGTGTGTTGGCATGTTACTGAATACACAGTAACACACTTTAACACTGTCTCTGTGTGTGTGTGTGTGTGTGTATGGGGGGACCCTCATGGTGACCCTGATGGAGGTGGGGTGTGGTGTATAATGGTGTTAAACACCGTGACAGTGACCCCGCCGACTCCCGGGCGGACAGGCGGTGCTCTTACCCTGGTCACCACGTTGCTGCTCAGGCCGGACTGCAGTTCGTGGTTCCATCTGGAGCTGTTGCAGTCGCAGTACTTTTGAAAATCCGAGTGAGAGCCGTTCCTGGTACCGTTTTCGTTCCAGTAGTCCGGCGGCCGCGGCGCGCTTACAGAGGCGGGGGTGGAGGTGGTGAAGGTGGAGAGTACCGGGAACGCGGTCCCGTTGACGCCGGGCGCGGGCTGGCACTCGGTGCTGACAGGCGGCGCCAGGAGGAAGAGGTCTGAGACCTGGCTGAAGCCGATGAGGAGCGCGGGGATCCAGGTCAGCAGGACGAGCTGCTTCTGGTACCGCCCGAACCCGCCCAGGTAGGGCAGCACGCAGCCATCCACCCGCGACACCAGCGCGCCGGGCGAGGAGCCGGGCTCCGGCGTCACCGTCCCGTTCTCCGCCCCCGCGACGTGCTCGACCGGCGCGGGAAGCTGCGCGGAACCGTGGGGAGGCCCCTCCAGCTTCAGCGCGGCCATGGCCGTGTTTTGGGCACCGCTCCGGCTCGGTCCGGTTCCGCGTCACATGCGTCACGGCCCCCCCAACCGGCGCACCGACACAGGCCCGAGCTCTCTGCGCCCGGCTGTACTGAGCTGTGACTCCCGCGGTTCCGACCCAGACCGGCCTGCTCCTTCAGCCCAAGTCGAACCCGCGGCCGCTCACCGAGCGCCCTCCACAGGTAACACACCTGTCCCACAGTGCGCCGGCTCTACGACCGACCATAATCCCACCGCAGCGCTCCGTCCGCCGAACCACCGACCCCGCCGCGCCGCATCCACCCCCCGCCGCGCCGCATTCACCCGCGGGTCTCAGCTATATAGATATATACGTGTGTGTGTGTGTGTGTGTGTGTGTGTGTGTTCCGGTGTCGGTGTGTCCTGTCTCTCCAGACTGTACAGCAGCACTGTAGTGGGTGGAGCTACAAATAAAACCACGCCCTCACCGTCGGACACTGGGCGCAGTCACAAATACAGTATGAATTTCAGAGTACACACTCCGTAGGGAGGCTTCTTAGGGTTCATAAGAATAGAAATGTAGGAAGATATCTCAATCGTAAACTCAATTAAGGTCCGATATTCAAATAAACTAATTCGGTAAAAGTCGAATAATAAAAATAAATTGTACCCATATAAATTTACATTTAAATTAAATAAGTAAGTAAAATATGTGGAAAAAAGGGTTGAATAATTAAAATATAGGATTTTAGTGCAAAACCTCAGTGTGAGGATGAAGATAACCAAAAATAATAGATGTTTCATTTAATTAGATACTTTAATAAGCCTGGGCTCCATGTAAGGGTACAAATGCCCTCACTCAAAGGTCAAAGGTCATATAAATGTACCTTCCTGAATCATCAGTTCATGGTTTTAGGACTTTCTCTGTTCTCACATTTTAATAATTCAGTAATAAATAATGTAACTACATGAGTCATTCATTCATCTGTGTCGCAGTGACTGTAGTTCAAACACTCAGTCTTTATCTTTGTTGATTTCTCCTAAAGAACCAAAAAATTGTAAGGGTTTCAATTTTACTGACCAACAAACTTTAAATAAGAGAGATCTTTAGAACAGCTCACCTAGGTTCGTTTATGAGGAAGTGTCTCCCTCTGCTGGTGCTTTCTGGATAACGTCACTCACGTGCGTCACTAGCCCTCTGTAATACAGAGCTGATCTGGTTTATATAAGCAGCACGTGAGCTGCTCTTGCTCCTCCTGTATCGTATTCAATCCCTCAGTTCATTATTATTTTTACAGAACATTTAAATATAAAATAACAATAAAGCAACTACACTGAAATCCTAGACATGAAACCTGACACCAAACTGAGAAAGCAGAAATATTACAATCAATTTAGAAAATAACGGAGGGTTGCAACATGACTATAACACGACTGCAGTCTGTAGAATGTTTAATATTGCAAAGTTTTGTGTGTGTCTGTGTGTGTGTGTGTGTGTGTGTGTGTGTGTGTGTGTGTGTGTGTGTTAGTGCAGTCTGTAGTATGGAGTATAATGATGTGTAATTATTTACCTTTATATCAGAATGTGGGTCACAGGCAGAGGCATGTATCTGAAACCTGTGTGTGTGTGTGTGCGTGTGTGTGTGTGTGTGTGTGTGTTATTACAACATTTCTGAACTTGTTTATTAACAAACTTTCACTCATAAGGCACCACCCTACACACACACACACACACACACACAGCAGCAGCAGCTTTAAATATAAACCAAATAAAAGTTTGTTTAAAGATATATAAAGACCTTTGTCATTGTGTTTCTGACGTTTTTTTTTTTTTGTTATTAATGCTTCACTGAGCTGTTGCCGTTTAGGGAAGGGCCCTCTCTGTTCCAGATGAACGCTGACTCTGTTCACTTTTACAAAGATAATGAAGCAAACAGTTTACTGATCCACAGACCAAACCTTTAAATGAGCAGTAATAAATGTGGGAGGAAGCGGATTGTTGTGGTTACGGTCACCTGTAGAGTTACTGCTCGAGTCTGGAGCAAATGTTCATATTACAGACCATAAATATGATCAGGCAATATATTCAGTGTGTGTGTGTTCATCATTAGGGTGTGTCCCACAGGTGTGGCGTCAGGATGAAGTGAAGGTGATTCAGTGATTCAATGAAGTGTGTGTGTGTGTGTGTGTGTGAGTCCAAGTGAAAACATGAGAACCGGGGCATTAGCTCATGACTCACTGTTGCATTCTCTGCTCCTGTAATGAACAGATTTTATTTTGACCTTATGGACCTGAAGAATGACAGCTGTCAATCAGAAGTGATCGTCATGCTCACAATCAGAAGCACATCATTTGTGGAAAAAAACAGGTGATGTTTCTGGAACACAGTTCCATTTGATATTGAGAAACCTGAAGTTGTGCTCCATGACTAAGTACCTATCAGGTTCTTCTCTTTGGTTCAGATGTTCTAGTCATTTAGAGTTGTTGTAATGTCACAATAATTCTAACTTTACATTTTAGTAAGGAAAGATTTCAGAGATCCACCATCGTCATTGCATCTCAAACGTTCTCTCTACTCTAAATATTTCTTTAATATTCCATCACGGTGGGACAGTGGGTACATTCTTGGCTCTGATAAATGATTTATATCTACTTATATGACCTCTGACCTTTGAGTGAGGTCATTTCATCTGATGCAGTTCAGGCTTATTAAAGATCTGTTAATGTTCTTCAGTTCCTCTCAGTTACAGTACGGTTCCCCATTCAAACTAAACACACACTCAGAACACCACATGATTCAAAAGGGATGGGACAGGACACTAGGATCAGGTGTCCTGTCCCAGGATGTATGAGCTGTTCCTATCCCTACCCAACTGTTGGATCATTTCAGGTCCACCCACCGAGGGTGCAGCATGGCCACGCCCACTTCTTACAGCTTCAGAAACGGAAAGTTATGATGAGTCCAAAATAAGGGAGAGAACTGCCCCACCCTCACACACCTTACTGTATTATCACAGATGATGTGTTTGTGTGTGTGTGTGTGTGTTAGACACATGGGTCTAAACAATGGGCCAAAGTTTACATTTTTGTGCTGTCAAAATTTTAATTCCACTGTCAATAATCAAATAAACGTGTGTGTGTGTGTGTGTGTGTGTGTGTGTGTGTGAGTGTGTGTGTGTATATATGTGTGTGAAAGAACTGTGAGAAACAGCAGAAGTCTGTGAGGAGATTCCAGGACAGGGTGTGGTCTCTCTCTCTCTCTCTCTCTCTCTCTCACACACACACACACAGGGTGATTCAGGGCAGGGTGTGGCTTCACTATCACTCATCCTCTCATTAATACTCAGAACCTGTGTGAACCTGCAGTTCATCTGAAACATGAACACCGTGCCATTGTGACATCATAAATGAATAACAATTAAAAAACAAATAGTTTTTAGTTTTATTTCTTTTCTGCTGTTTCCATTTCGATTTTAATGTGAAAGTCAGAAGTGAGAAGAAAAAAGTGCTTTAAAAGAACTGTGTTTTTTGTAGGTGCCACAAACCAGCCCTGCTTCCTATAGAACCGAAAGCTTTTCTTAAACTCTCTCACTCGTGCACCTGTGTTTTATATTTATATTTAATGAATGTATTTATTAACTGTTTAAAGATGAAGAACCGGGGATTTAATGTAAAGTTGAGGTAAAGGCCCTGCACCCTGCAGATGTTCCTGCAGTAATGTCGGTCGGTTCTTTTAAAGCAGATGTGGAACCTGTTGTGGATGGGGGGGGTGGACTTTGGCACGCGCACACACCCTGATACACTCCACCCACAGGGCGCGGCGGGGGGGAGGGGGGTGCTGAGGTGAGAAAGCTGCTTCCGCGGTGAGAGCGCAGTTCCAGTTCGGGACAGAGGACGGACCTGTCTCTCTCTCTCTCTCTCTCTCTCTCTCTCTCTGCGGTGGATCGGGTTCTCTCGTTCGGGGTTCTTGTCTGAGCGGGTTCTCCTCAGGTTCTTCGGGTTCTCCTCAGGTTCCTCGGGTTCTCCTGGGTTTCGTGTCGGGCGGCAGGATGAGCATTCACGACTCCCCCTCCGGCCTGCGGTACCCCACCGTGTCCCGCGGCTCCAGCATGCGAACCACCGAGCAGATGTTACTGAGTGGAAACGGCTTCCAGCACGAAGGCTTCGACACCTTCACCCGAAAACCCGCCTACAGCGGAGCCACCTACAGCGGAGCCACCTACACCAGCGGAGCCGCCTACAGCGGAGCAGCCTACGGCGGAGCAGCCTACACCGGCAACCCGCCCGACGTCAGCGACACCATCATCCGACAGAACCGCAGGGTCGGAACCAGCCTGAACATGACCAGCGGCCCGGCGCAGCAGAGGTGAGCACGGCCCGCACACACACACTCACACTAACACACACACACACACACACACACACACACACACACACACACTCACACACATCAGCACAAGAACCAAAACAAAGTTGTGTAAGTTCCAGACTGGTGAGTTGTGTGTTCCTGAGTGAAACTGGCTGGTTGTTTATTCAGCAGTTCATTAATTATTTAAATCCTCAACTGCTGCTTCATAGCACAGTGACGGGATAGGTCTGAGTATCTGTGAAGTTTCCTGAGGCCTTTTCAAGTGGAGCACTGAAGTTGTGTGTGTTCCTCCATCAAACTCTCCATCATCATTTCACTGAAATCTCACTGATCCCCTGTTCTCTGATCTGTCTGACCAGGACCTTCAAAAAAAATTATCATTCATAATAATTTACTATTAAATACTTATTTCATTGAGAATGAAATGAGTGTGTGTGTAGGTGTGTATATGGTGTGTGTGTGAGGACCAAGCTTCAGTGTGTTATGATGTAATGCTATAATCATAAATGGTGTACAGATCACAGAACTGTTCAGGTTCTTTATTTAAAGTGACCGTGTGGAGAACCGCGTTCTGTTCATTCTGTTCTTATGGAAGGTTCTCTGATTCTCTTTGAGACTGAAATCGGTTCCAGGTTCCCGGTTTGGTTCTCCGTGATCTGATTCCACCTTCTTCATTTTTTTCTTTGATTAAATCCTCCTTCATTCATTCTTGTCATGCTCTTATGATTTTTTATTATAAAAGATTTTATTATTAAAACTTTCATCACTGAATAAATCAGAGAGAGGTGAACGGTCACACATGACACGATGGTGTTGTTTTTGTACTGATTTTTGGAATGTCCCGCCTCTTTCCTACTTCCTGTTTCCTCTCTTTATTTAATGCAGACTGGGAGTCCCGGTTGGCATGCTGATGCTCGCTGGTTAGCGCTGTGCAGATTTGAATTTGTCCTGAAGCTCTGACTCCTGTCTGCTTTGTGTTCTCTGTGTTCTCACTGATTCATCTTTATATACTCATTATATATTCAGTCATCGTTAACGGGATTAGTTTTAAACTTTAACATCTGTTTAGATCTGTGACTCCGCCTCCTTTCTGAGTGGGTGGAGTTACTGTGGTTATTTAGATTGATTTATATCTGTAATTACACTGAATGAGGAGAGCAGACCATTTGAGAACATAATAAAGGGGTCATCAAGAGATGGCAGGGCACGTCTGGAGAATGGTTCTGTACAGAACCTGATGTTTTTCTTCATGATAGATAAATCTCACTGCAGCGAGTGGAGAACCATACCCTCATCAGATCAGAACTGAATAATTATTAATAACACTGAATTCATCCCTGAGCTGAACTGAGGTTCTTCCTTAATATTAATTAATCCCTAATAAAACAGATGAGTGTTCTGAATCAAACTGAACCACATTTGAGCAAAAACATAAAAGATGCACATTAACATAAACTTCTTTCATTTATTTTCATATTTTAGAAAAAGAAACTTGTTTTAACTCAATCATTATTATTATTATGAAACCTGTGTGTGTGTGTGTGTGTGTGTGTGTGTGTTTGCATTTGCATGTGCTACAGCATGTCGACTGTGACATCATTTCAGAAGAAAGGTCAGATGCTGTATAATCACTGTGCAAATAACCTGGAGGTGGCGCAGCAGCTGATGGACCCGGTACCTTCTGCATCCTGGATGTTCTAAAATGATACAACGGTAACATGAACACTTTGTGATGTGTGTGTGTGTGTGTGTGTGTGTGTTACAGAACCACCCTGAGTTCCTGAGGGCTTTGGCTGCTGCAAGTGAAGATATTCAGCTAATGAGAAACTGTGCAAAGGAGATGAATCTCAGCGGACAATCCAACGACATGTTCCTCTCAGGGTTTGTATGAACTAGATCAAATGTACTGTGGATATTATGCCACCATGTAGTAAATAAGTGTGTGTGTGTGTGTGTATGCACATGTGCAGGCTGGAAGAATGCACCATGATCTATAACGAGCTCATTAATATTGGACCACCTGTTGGAGGTACCGTTCGAAGAACCCGGACCAGCACCAGTAGAGAGGAACTCAAAAGCTACAGTGATGCTCTGGGCTGGATTAACCAGAAGAAGGTGTGCTTCAAACACACACACACACACACACACTATGTTGCCATGGTAATCAATACATTGATTAGCCACTTTGATTAAACACTGTCTGAGCGGTGTCTGGTGGGATGTCCTGATATTTCACCAAAGGGGGAAACCCCCACAGATATGAGGAGAACATGCAAATTTCACACAGAAGTAACCCAGGGCCTCTTTCTCTACATCACCCCTCCCCCCCAAGGTGATCAGTGTAAGTATTCCTGTGGAAGTCACTGCATTCTGAAGCCGTCTGCACCTCAGTGTGTCCTCACTGAAGAACCTGGAACTGTTCCAGATCCCAAAATAAGAGACTCTTTATCCTGTCTCACTCTCTTTTTACTGTGGTCAAGTGTCCGGTTACAGAATGTGAGATAGTACTCCATACACACACACACACACACTCACAGTCCATTTCACTCTGTTGCTATGGAGAGGAGGATAAACATTGCAGTGAGGAATGTGAGACTTCAGAGTCAGTTTTGTCTCCAAATGTTAAAGTTATTAAAACACAGAGATTAGTCGATCAAAAGTATGCCCCCTCCCACGCCTCCTCTACTCCCCTTTGTTGCTGATATCCTCCCTGCTATTTCAGTAATGCAGCATTTGCAGATATGTTCTGAGGCTCATACAGAACCTGTGACCTTTAGCACACCAAAGCACCTCGTGTGAAACTATGTGAAGGAATTATTTGACATACTTAAAAGTTTCATCCAACAGGTCTGAGAACAGATCAGGTACATCTTTAGATTCAGTGCATCTTCGCTTCTTTATGGATTTTTGATGGTCAGTCTTTTGTAGCAGAAGTAACAAAAAATCTAATCTGAGAGGAGACACAGAGCTGAATGAGTCACACACACATACACACACCCACACACACACCCTGCTGCAGACACACCTGTACCTACCACTCCCTGTCTCAAACAGGTTTACCTGTCACACCTGTCTTCACCTGTAACACGCCTTTAATTTAACTAAAAGATTTTATGGTTGAATGCTGCCCTCTTCTGGCTGTGAGCTGCAGTGACTCTGTTTTAGGTTCTAGTTGCTGACTCATTTATATACCTGCAGTAGATAGGATTCAGACGAAAACAGACATAACGTGTTTATAATGTGTTTATAACATTTATTCTGGGTAAAAACTCTGTGTGTGTGTGTGTGTGTGTGTGTGTGTGTAGCGTCTGATTGAGACTGCGTATTTTGGTGAGGATGCAGACACTATCGAGCAGCAAATCATCAAACACAACCAGTTTCATTCCTCCATTCAGAGAAGCCAAGAACTACAACGAGCCAGAGATGAACTGGTAAAACACACACACACACACACACACACACACACACACACACACACACACATACACACACATATCACCACACCCTCTTTCATTTACACACTTTGGAATAGTGTACATAGTGAACATGTTTGTTTACAGATGCAAATACAAGATAAATCAAGAATGCACTTTCTGGATCAAGAGTGGGATACACTACAGGTAACACACACACACACACACACACACACACACACACAGTTTGATGTGTGTTAAATAATGAGTTTTCTTATCCTTTATCTAAAATTTGATTTGAAAGTATTGTGATGTCACACTTACTCCTTTATGTAAATGTGACCTTTAATCTTCTCATGTAGAAAATGTCTCACACTCGAATGAACCAACTGCGTGAGCTGCAGACCATAATCTCTGAGATCTCCAGCGCCATCATGTGGGTAAACGAAAAAGAGGAGGAGGAACTGGTGTTCGACTGGGGTGATAAAAACATCGACACATACATCCCCAAAAAACAGGAGAGCTACTCGGTATTTACACACACACACACACACACACACACACACACTAGGTTAGTTCCCTATGATTGATGGTGAGTGATGTGTGTTTTGTTGAACAGAGGCTGATGAGAGACCTGGAGGAGAAGGAGAAGGACCTGAACAAGCTGAAGGTTAAAGTGGACCAGCTTCTGAAGAGCAACCATCCAGCTTCAGACAAGATTGAGGTGAGACCCCCATTATCTTCTCACAGGTCGGGGGGGAGGGGTGCTGGGACTGACACAATCAGACCTATCTGTCTATCTGGGAACATCAGGCTGTGTGTGTGTGTGTGTGTGTGTGATGGATCCAGGCGTACATGGACACACTGCAGACTCAGTGGAGCTGGCTTCTCCAGATCACCAAGTGCATCGACGTTCACCTGAAAGAAAACGCTGCCTACAGCCAGGTACCATCATTACCTCCAAATAACAGGAACCAGGAACTGTTTATCTGCATGATGTGATGTGTGCAAAGTTCCTGTATGTGAGTTTATGGATCCTGCAGGTGGATGTGTATAGTTCCTGATGATTGATGGTGATTAGTTCCTGTTGGTGTTTATTGTGTTTATATTAGAGTTCCTGCAGGTTTGTAACTCGTATGATGTTTGTAAAGTTCTTTAAGGAAGCGAACGAGACCAACAGCAAGCTGCAGAAGGACAAGGAGAACCTTTATAAGACTTTCAGGTGTGATAAATCCACACCACTGGAGAACCTAAAAGACCTACTGGTTAACCTGCAGGTACCACCATCATCCTGACTCAGCTAGAACCATATGCACAGAATCTCCTGATTCCTTACTGTGTGTGTGTGTGTGTGTGTAGAAAGAGAAGGAAAGGTTGACTGAAAACAGGAGACAGGTACAGACGTTGGTGAGCAAGTCAAAGAACATTGTTCGTTTGAAACCACGGAACCCTGAGGAGAAAAGCAGCAGCCAGGTGGTGGTGAAGGCGCTGTGTGACTTTAAACAGGATCAGGTAACCAGGAAGTTCACGGGCCACGCCCACTGTACCTGAAATATATGTACAGAAGAGCCATAGTGTAGTTATTAAATGGTTCTTATTAAATGGTTCTTATTAAATGGTTCTTATTGACAGTCATCACTGTGACAGACATAGGGAGTTGTGATCCTTATAAGACTCAGTACTGTTTGTGAGATCGATCACCTGAGCAATAATTCTGTGTGTGTGTGTGACTTAGAAAGTAATCTGTAAAGGAGACGAGGCCATACTGAAGGAGAACTCTCAGCGCAGTAAATGGCTGGTGACGGGACCTGGAGGACTAGACATGTTGGTTCCCTCAGTGTGTCTGCTCGTTCCACCACCCAACCCCCTCAGCATCGACCTGGCAAACAAGTACAACACACACACACACACACACACACACACAATAACTTAACATAACAAACTATATAAATGTGTGTGTGTGTGTGTGTGTGTGTGATTGACAGTAATGAGCAGTTCTATGAAGCCATCATGGGAATCTGGAACCAACTGTTCATTAACATTAAGAGTCTGATCTCCTGGCAGTACTGTCTGAACGACATCAACCGCATCAACTCCTTCACCCTCAACAGGGTACACACACTTACAAACACACACACACACAGACACAAACACACAAAGTCACACTTTTGCACGCTAAAATGATTGGACATTTGTTGATAAGTGTAATTAAGTGTGTGTGTGTGTGTGTGTGTGTAGCTGTCTCAGATGAAGCCTGAGGAATACAGGGGGATCATTAAAAGTCTAGAACATAACTATAAGGAGTTCCAGCGCTTCAGTCTGCAGGCGGACGTTTTTGAGGAAGCAGATAAGAGGAAGCTGGAGACGGAGTTCAGTGGAGCACAGACGCGTTACAATTTGATCATCACTCAGCTACCTGCAGCAACCATCAGTATGAAACACACACACACACACACACACACACATTCATTAGCACTTTAAGGAAGGTAACTTTATAATCATTGACATCCCGTCTGATTAATCAGAGAGGATGCTGGGAAACGCACTGCCAGATGCTAAAAAACTGTTTGGTTTGGGACTTTTGCACTTGTGTGTGTAGTTTCAGGTTGTATGTTTGTGTGTAGGTTTAATGTGTGTGTGTGTGTGTGTGCGTGTGTACAGCTGTGATCCCACCACCACAGAATATAAAGATAGGAGGTGGCGAGGTGAAAAAGCCGGAGGAGGATAAGAAAACCCCCGCCCCCTCATCGGTGGTGGATCAGAACCTGCTGCTGCAGACGCAGACGCTGCGGCGCAGACTGGAGACGGCGGAAATCGGCCTGACTCAGCACCTGCACGTCACCCTGGGGGACAACAGCATCCAGGAGAGCACCCAGCGACTGCAGCTGCTGCAGGTACCACGAGCACTACTCCACACCGGGGATTAGAACCCGAAACCCTCTACACTCATTATCTACAACACTCACCCAAAGAGGAGCCCCGCTTTAAAGCCTATCCCAGTCTGCATTTTCTGAACTGCGGGGGAAAAAAACCCAGACAGATCACAAGTTCATTTCACATTCACACACACATTCAAGACCAAATTTAGAACCCGGGGTACTATAGAGGTTCTAGAGAACCATCCTCTAATCTGTTCAAAGTGTGAGGTGCTGCTGTGTGGATCATGTTGATTTGGATCCATATCCATGTCATCTTTCTTTAGTGTTGGACTTCAGTGTAGTGTGTGTTTATCTGTCAGGGTATCCATCACGACCTGGACTCCATCCGTGATGAATACATCCGCCTGAGGGAGATGGTGTTGAGGCAACTGAGTGCTAACCCTGATCAGGCCAACTTCCTCAAAATGGAGCTGGATTTCATCAACCAGAAACTCACCAGTCTGGAGATGTTCTCTGAGTCCTACCAGCAAAGGTACACACTCATACACACACTCATAAACACACTCATAGTGAAGCTCTATCTTTATTACCAACCTCAACCCATCAGCCTGAACTACCTGACCTCCTGAGAGGTGGAGCTGAGTGTGGAACCGCTTGCTGACAGAGGAACTGAGTAAACATGGTGTTTGTGTTAGAGAGGGAAAGAGGCCTTTTCAGAAGGTTCCTGCTCTCTGATTGGTGCACTCTTCTGGTCCCGACTCATTCCTTAATTTGTGGCTCTGGTTTATTGTTTCTGTTAAACGTGACATAAAGATCATGTTAGATGTTGTGTGACAATGTTTATGAAGGACGTGTGTGTGTGTGTGTGTGGACGCAGACTCGGTGCTCTGAGAAAGCTGATGCAGAGTCTTCTGCATGCTGAGGACATCATTAAGGTCCATGAGGCTCGACTGACAGAGAAGGAGACGAGCTCTCTGGACTCGGCCGAGCTGCAGGACTACAGCAGAACCCTGAAGGTGAACACACTCTGTAATCACACGTCAGTCATAAAGCGTCTGCAGAATGACCAAATGTAAACATAGCAGCTGTTCTGTTAACCTACCTTAGTTTTAATCTCAGAACGTTGTGTCTGTTCATGCAGAACATGAAGACAGATCTGTCTCAGAAAAAGGACGTCCTAAACCAGATGGAGGTGCAGCTTAATGACGCGAAACACTGGAACAGTCAGATCGATCAGAACTTCCACCAGTGTGACGTTGACCTGGCAAAATTCTCAGAGCTGGTGGGACAGATGGACGACCGCTGGCACCGCATCCTCACACAGATCGACTTCAGGTGAGCACCATCACCGTTCAGAGGGACAGGGGTGAGGAAGACGATGGGACCATGGGCTATTGAGAAGAGTCAAGATTAAAAGTCTGGATGGTTGATGTCCTCCAGCAGATGTACGCTGATGTTGATGTTAATTCTGATGTTTATGCTGATGCTGATGCTGCTGTGTGCTCATGGTGATGAGGGTGGGGGGGTTCTGTTTACAGTCACACTGAGGGTGGCGTATTGTTTCTGTGTGTTTCAGGATGAATGATCTGGAGAAGCAGGAGCAGAAGATCCGTCAGTATCAACAGAGCAGCACTCAGATCAATCAGTGGATCGATCAGACACGCCACCGTCTGGACACACATCAGAACTACAAGATAAACTCTGTACAGGAACTAACAGACCATCTGAATCAGCACAAGGTCAGTACACACACACACACACACACACACATATACACACACAGTAATGCTATAATTTATACAAACCCTCAAGTTAATCTAAAGTACTTTTGGACAGAACACCACGTCCCTGCGTCACATGACTGCTGCAGGTGAAAGTGGGCGTGTCAGACGCAAACCGCATGAAACAAGAACAAGATAAATAATAATTAATAAAATGTATTAAAAACATAATAAATAAATCAGGACACATTTTACATCCCAGACATTAAGTGTTAAAGGGTCCCTCAGATACCTCAGCACAGACAGTTACGTGTGGTGGGTGGAGCTGAGCCGTGATCTTCAGGGTTAAAGCATAAACCCTCGCGTTACTTTCTGTAAAATAAAATGATGAACTATGTGTCTGATTCTCGGAGCGTTTGGGATGCTCGCGCTGACCCAGCGTTTCTTTTTGTACCAGACTCTTCACTCTGAGATCACGGGGAAGAAGGGGAAGGTGGATGAGGTGCTAAAGGATTCTGGTTCCTGCGCCGCCTCCATAAAGGTACCGTCACTCATATGGATCCAGGCTTTACGTGATGTCACAGATAGAGGCTGTGTTACTTTGTTTATATTTGTTGTGTTTGATCTCACACGTTCATTACCAGAATCATATCACAAAGTGAACTTTATTCATCTAAATGTGTTGTATTCACACTTTATTAGAGTCTTCTTCAGGTTTCTCCTCTCAGGGTCCATTTGTTAGTTCCCTTGACCATATAGAAGAGAAACGAGTAAAGGGGACTAACAGAGGATGGACTACAGAATGGAACTGTAGAAATACAAAGCCCAACTGTAGGTGTAGCTAATTAACGAGCTGCTTGTGATGGTTTCAGGATTATGAGCTGCAGCTGGCGTCATACAGCGCTGGATTAGAAACGCTGCTGAATATTCCAATAAAGAGAACCATGTTACAGTCTCCTGCTACTCTACTGAATGAGGAGGTATCTCTCTCTCTCTCTCTCTCGCTCTCTCTCATACACACATGTTTAATAACTACGTTTTTGAAGGTAGAGCTGGATGTTTGGTTCCACGTTTAATTATTATTAAAGACTGCACAGTAAAGTGAAACTCATGAACTTTCTTCTTTTTTCACCATGCCAGTCAGCAGACATGAACAATCGCTACATAGAGCTTCTGACACGTTCTAATGATTACTACAAGTACCTCAGTGAGATGATGAAGAACATGGAGGAACTGAAGGTGAGAGTAGATCGTTAGGGCGTTAAGAAGAGTTTCCATTGTGAATTGTTTTAAATAACAGCTTTATTTTTTAACTGTGTTTTTGGTTAGATCCGAAACACCAAAATTGACCTACTTGAGGAAGAACTGAGACGTCTCAAGGACGACCTCCAGGACAGCTCCAAGAAGAACAAGACTCTAGAAGATGCACTTGCTCGGTACAAGCTGGAACTTTCTCAGTCTAAGGAACAGCTCATCTCTATGGAGGAAGTGAAGAGCACTGAGGTCATGAAATATCATGCAGCCAGGGACAGCCTGGACACTACCCAAAATAGACTGAAGGATCTGAACGATCAGGTGGCACGCCTCACACTGCTGATTGATGAGGAGAAACGAAGGCGAAGCATGGCTGAAGAACGCTACACCAGCCAACAGCAGGAGTACGAGGCCACCATCCGCAAGAGACAGAAGGAGCTGGATGACCTCAGCTGGTCCAAAATTGACTTTGAGAAGTCCATCAAGGACAAGGAGCGAGAGATTGAGCGGTTGAAGATGCAGCTGGAGGATGAGGCCTCTCGGCGCAGAGCAGCGGAGTCAGAGACCTCTAAGGTAAGAAACCAGTTCAGCCAGGAGATCAGTACCCTAAAGCAAACATATGAGACCGAGATTCACATCACCAAGACCAACGTCCTAAAGACCTCACAGCAGAAAGAGGAGGACACTGCAGCCCTGAAGATGCAGCTGGACAGGCTCTCAGACAATGAGAGAAATCTTGAAGATGAACTCAGGAGGCTGAATGTATCCTTGAATCAAGTGTTAGAGGCCAAGAAGAGGGCTGAACAGGAAGTGCACCAGCTGAAGACCTCTGGGACAGAGGAAACCAGGCGACGAAATGAACTGGAGATACAGGTGCAGAGCGTCACCCGACAGAAGACTGAGCTGGAGGACCGCTATAAGAATGAGCTCGCAGAGACCAACAGAGGAACACAAGAGAAGGTCAGGCAGATATCGATGCTGACCCACAACCTGGAGGACGAGACTCGCAAGAGAAAAACTCTGGAACTGGAGAACCAAAGACTCAGGCAGGCTGAGGCAGAGCTGCGTGCTAAGCATGCCTCCGCCTTAGAATCCATCAACAGGATGAAAATCCACGAGCAGGAGACCACACTGGTCCGTGTCGAGTTAGAAAAGCAAGCCAGTGAGCGGGGCAAGGTGGAACAGAACGCAGCCAGGTTACAGACCCGCATCAGTGATCTGCAGGCCGTCATCCACAACCTGGAAGCTGATCTGGAGAAGGAGAGGAAGAGCGGCCAGGATGAGCTCACCAGAAGAAAGAGGATCGAGACGGAGCTGGAACGAGTCAACAATCTGTGTAGAGAATACACCACCACCATCAACACCCTCCGCATCCATAAGGAGGAGGAGAGCGCCTCGGGGCGGAGGTCTGAACAGGACCTGCGGCGCCTCCAGGAGGAGCTGGACCGGAGCAGACGGGAGCACGCCGTCACCTCCGAGAATCTCAACAAGATGATTCCTGAACTAAAGGCTCTGCAGCAGCAACTGATCCAAGAGCAGGCTCGCGTCCGAGAGGTCAATCTGCGCAACGAGACTTTGTACAAAACCATCGAGGAGAAGAGTAGAGTGTTAAATGAGAACACAACAGAGCTGGAGAAGCTCCAGACTCTCACTCAGAAACTCACCAAGGAACGGCTGAAGCAGGAGGAGGAGCTGAGGGCCATGCGTCAGGAACGAGACGATCTGAAAAACAACAAGGACAGTACCGATGGTCAACATGCAGCTCGACTGTCAGCTGTCCAACTGCAGCTGCAGACCTCCAATCAAAGAATCCTGGACCTTCAGGGCCACATTAATGACCTGACAAAAGAAAGGGAAAGTCTAAAGACGGAAATTGTCAAAATCCAAAAGCAGTTTACGGAGGTATCTTTGTGGAAAAATTACATTAGCAAATCCACCGAATGCCGGTTCATGACCGCTTTGCTTGCATTTTTTGCTGCCTCGCAGCTTCGCTTCATCCATAATGCTTCTCTCTTTCTTTGGTTAACCTGGCTTGACTTTTTTCTCTTGTTTTTCAGACTTCTCTAATTATCAACGAATCCCAAACAAACTACAAAGTAATCCTGCAGGAGAGGGATAACCTTCAGGCCAAGCTAAGGATGCTGGAAATGGACAAAGGGAAGCACCAGCGCAGTGAGGAGGAGCTGACTCGCATTAAAGTCACCCTGGAATCAGAACTACGTCAGAAGCAACGTCTCCAGGACGAAATGGATAAGATACGCAAGGACTTCAACTACTGGAAGAGCCAGTACGAGTTAAAGGAGAGTCAGGTCCGACAGAGTCAGACAGATAAAGATCAGGCAGAGAGGGAACGAGCTACGATGCGCAGTGAGATCACCAGACTGACCTCAGAGCTGAGGAGCGTGGAGGAACGATACCGGACCCGACTTCAGAGCTCCGAGTCGGAGATGTCCGAACTTAACCGCAAGAGGGAGGCTCTGGAAAGGGAGCTCAGGAAGCTGCAGCAACGCCCCAGTGCCTTCTCCAGACAGACGCAGACAGATGAGAAAATGCCAACGGTCGACCCAACCAAGCTGGTTTTTGATGGAATTCGCCAAAAGGTGACTGCTCACCAGCTTTGTGACTGCGGGATCATCGATAAGGTTACTCTCGAAAAGCTGCTAAAGGGCCAAAAATCTGTGGCCGAAGTGGCCCTGGACATTCAAACTAGTCTAAGGGGTGCTGGTGTGATTGCAGGCGTGGTGCAGGGTTCACAGAGTAAGATGCCAATTGCGGAAGCCAAAGGTAAGAACCTCCTGAGCCCAGAGAGCGCAGTGATGCTGCTGGAAGCTCAGGCAGCAACCGGACACATCATTGATCCAAAATACAACGAGAGGATGACCGTGGATTCCGCCTGCTCCAGAGGGGTGGTGGAGACAGCTGACCGAGACACCCTGATCACAGCGGAGGCAGCATGCACTGGATTTAAGGATCCGTTCACTGGGAAAATTCTGTCTGTTGGACAAGCCTGTAAGAAAGGTCAGGTCAGTAAGGAGACGGCCCTTCGACTGCTTCAGGCTCAGGAAGCCGTGGGGGGGATCATCGATCCGGTGTTGAGCATCTTTCTACCCAAAGATCTCGCCTTGGATCGCAACCTGATTGATGAGGAGCTCTACAGAGGGTTGAACAGAAAACCAACCTGTTATCTCGATCCAGAAACGAAAGAAAAGATCAGTTACGCTGATTTAAGAAAGAAATGCATCTCTGAACCGGCGACGGGGCTCCTGCTGCTCCGTGTGAAGAAAGAAAATAGAGATGAATCAGACTTTGTTCAGGGCATTCGTAACCAGGTCTCTCTTGCTGAATTGGTCAATTCCAACTTGATTAAACAATCGGATGTGGACAAGGTCAAACAAGGCCTGCTTACCACCAAGGATATCGAGAACCGGCTTAAGCCGTACCTGGCGGGTTCCAACTGTATTGCTGGTGTATATGACGAAGCCCAGGACAGAGTCATGCCCTTCTATCAGGCCATGAAGGACGGCCTCCTTCGTCCAGGTACTACCCTGGAGCTTCTCGAAGCCCAAGCTGCGTCTGGATTTATGATTGATCCTGTAAATAATGCCTACATGACCGTGGAGGATGCACAGAAGAGAGGTCTTGTGGGAAAAGAATTTAAAAATAAACTGTTGTCCGCCGAAAAAGCTGTCACTGGATATCGTGATCCTGCTACAGGACAACTGATCTCCCTCTTTCAAGCTATCGAGAAAGAACTCATTGAAAAGGGGCATGGAATTAGGCTTTTGGAGGCTCAGATAGCCAGTGGTGGCATCATAGACCCAAAGGAAAGCCATCGCATCGACGTAGACATGGCTTACAGGAGAGGCTACTTTGACCGTGAATTGAATGAAATCCTGACTTATGAAGGTGATGACACCAAAGGGTTTTTCGACCCCAACACTCAAGAAAACCTGACGTATCTGCAGTTACAGAAGAGATGCATCAAAGACCCAAAGACCGGCCTGACCCTGCTGCCTCTGAAGGATAAGACCAAGCCGAAACAGCAGTCGAGCCAGAAAAACACCCTTCGTAAAAGAAGAGTGGTGATTGTTGACCCAGACACGGGCAAAGAAATGTCCGTCCGTGAAGCTTACCACAGGGAGCTGATCGACTACGACACGTTCCTGAATCTGTCTGAACAAGAGTGCGAGTGGGAGGAGATCACCATCACAGATTCGGCTGGCAAGACCCGGCTCGTCATTGTCGACCGCAAGACAGGCACCCAGTACGACGTTCAGGATTCCCTGGACAGAGGCCTCATCACTAAAAGCACCTTAGACCAGTACCGCACCGGATCCATGACCCTCACTCAGTTTGCTAATTTAATTTCAAGCAAGGTTAATAGTTCTGAGCTTGCCATCTGCACCAGTGTTGCTGATGATGTCACGACCTGCAGCAGTCCCACCGAAGTCACGCCGTCCTCCCCGACGGTTCGCAAGCGCTTTGCTAGCGTTTCCATCACACTCTCCCCTCCTGCTGACATCTTGGATGACCAGAGTCCTGTTGCAGCCATCTTTGATACTGAAACTTTGGAGAAGATCACAATAACTGAAGCTCAGCGTCGTGGGATCGTGGATAACATCACGGCTCAGCGCCTGCTGGAAGCTCAGGCCTGCACCGGAGGCATCATCAATCCTTCCACCGGCAAGAGGCTGTCTCTGCAGGACGCTGTACGGGAGAGCGTCATAGATGAGGATATGGCCAATAAGCTCAAACCAGCTCAAAAAGCATCTGTGGGTTTTGAGGATGTGAAGACCAAGAGAAAAATGTCTGCCGCAGAGGCCATGAAAGAAAAATGGCTTCCATATGAAGCTGGCCAGAGGTTTCTGGAGTTCCAGTACCTCACAGGTGGACTCCTTGAACCAGAAAGCACCAAAAGAGTCTCCATTGAGGAGGCCATACGAAGAGGATGGCTAGACGGCAAAGGAGCCCAAAAGCTGCAAGACACCAGGAACTATATAAAGAGCCTCACCTGCCCCAAAACCAAGCTGAAGATCTCCTACAAAGAGGCCATGGACAACTGCATGGTGGAGGAGAACAACGGAATGAAGATGCTTCAAGCCACCTCCATGTCTACAAAGGGCATCAGCAGTCCATACAACGTGGCTTCTGGGCCGAGTTCACGTGCAGGTTCAAGAGCCGGATCCAGGGGAAGCTCTAGAAATGGATCACGAAGAGGCAGTGTTGATTACTCCTCCACCGTCACGTACAGCTTCACTTCAGTCAGCAACTTCTAACATCAGCGCTGTGCACCGGTCAGGAACCGACGCAGTTTCACCTTCATCCATACTTATCTCATATATCATACCATGTTAGCGGACATCGGGTTTGGGAGTCTTATAGAAAAGTCTTATTGATGGGCTTTGGTTCCTGCTTTAGTTATTGTTTTGGTTCCTGTTTTTGGTTATACGGTTGTGTTTGGTTTTTTTACATTTATTATCTTTGAAATTAAATTTGATTTGCATATTTTTATAGACCACAGTTTGGTACTAACTCTGAACTAACCCAAGTTTTATTCTTTATCAAATCACACGTATTCAAATATCATGACTTTATTTCTTATCATGAGTTTAATAATCAAACTAATCTTCGAAAAATTCAGAAATGGAATTAACAAATAAAATGAAATGTAAAACGGTTCTAACAGATTTATTAAATAAAGATATTTTCACTTTGTAATGAAATGTCTGTTGTTAGTTTGTAATTGTTTATCATTCAATCCTGATTTTTCATGTGCAGGTGGATCCATATCCTCAGATCTGTAAGCAGAGCTCACTGAAGCTCTCTCTCTCTCTCTCTCTGTCTCTCTCTCTCTCTCTCTCTCT
>JAFMOD010000330.1:66083-80688 GCA_019802435.1 Corydoras maculifer
ATTTACACGCTGCAGCGCCCCCACCGTCCGCACCACGTAACGACATCACAGCTTCAACATAAAAGCCGTTCAGCGCGGATTCAATTTAATATCGTCTTTTTATCACAGAGAAATGATGAAGACGATTAAACTGATGGACTGATACGTTTTAAAAGAGAGTTATTCTAGTTGTACGTCACGGCTGATGAGCAAAAACGTCACAAACAAAGCCGCTAACTGCCCCGGCGGCGCCCTCTGGCGGCCGGAAGGACAACCCACGAACAGCGGAAGTGCAGCGGCTGAGGAGAGAACCCCAAACACCGAGGACCGCACGAGCGCGGCGGGAATCAAGAGACAGACAGAAATAAGACAGACAGACAGAGAGAGAGAGAGAGACACAGACAGACAGAAATAAGACAGACAGACAGAGAGAGAGAGAGAGAGAGACACAGACAGAGAGAGAGAGAGACAGACAGAAATAAGACAGACAGACAGAGAGAGAGAGAGAGAGAGACACAGACAGAGAGAGAGAGACAGACAGAAATAAGACAGACAGACAGAGACACAGACAGACAGACAGACAGAGAGACAGAAATAAGACAGAGAGAGAGAGGGAGTATGTTCGGGTCGTCGCGGTGCGGGGGGGTGCGGGGGGGTCAGGACCAGTTCACCTGGGACAGTGTGAAAGTGGACAAACACCGCGAGAACTACCTGGGTAAGAGAAGCAGCTCCGCTCCAAAGCTGGAACCGACTCATTAAACCTGCAGCTCGGTTCGTTCGGCTCGGAATGAATCTGAATCGTTTAGCTCTCCCTGAATGAATCATTGATTTGAATTGACCTTTGATCTTTGACCTTTTGAAAGTTTAACGTTGCTGCAGCGCGTTTTATGAAACGCGTCTCAGCACCGAGTCAACTCGCGAACCGATTCGTCCTGTCACCTCACCTCAGTGATTCGTTTAGAGGATTCTTTTAATCTACATTAATATTCACTTTAATAATGAATATTCATTTTATATAATGTTAAAATAATATACATTTTTGTTTGTATTACTCTGATAATTCAATAGGTTTGAAGATGATCATAAACGACTCACTGGTTCAGAATCAAACTGAGCGAAAGAATAAAAAAATTTAGTTCAATAAGCTACAACAACAAAGAGAACGTTTAAAGAACCAAACAGGAACCAAACAGAACCAAAGAACTGTAAACAGAGTGCTGATTGGTTCAGGCTGATGAGCCCCCCTCTGTTTTAGGGCACTTACTCTTCAGGTGCAGTCGGTTCCCCTGGTTCTTCTGAAAGGGTCTGATATCCGCAGCAGGAACCTCAAATGGAACCTTCTGCAGTGCAAAGATAAAAGCGCCCGCCCGCCCGCCCGTCTGCTGACATCCAACCAGCAGTCCCTCTTCAACAGTCCCCTCCTGCGGTCCCCCCTCCGGTCAAACTCAATAAAATGCTGTTGTATGGATGTGACATCACTGTGACATCATCACAAAACGAGGTGTTTCAGAGGAGACTCTTTGGTGGAGTCTGATTCGGGTTGTAGATCACACTAACACTGAACATGAAGACCATTAGTAATAATTAGTATGGGTGTGTGTGTGTGTGTGTGGGTGTGTGTAGGTAACTCTTTGATGGCACCAGTGGGACGATGGCAGAAAGGAAAAGATCTGACCTGGTTTAATAAAGATAAACAGCAGGGGGCACAACAGGACCGAGAGCAGGAGCTGCGTGCTGTGAAAGAGGCCGAACACGATGCCATGATGGTGGCACTGTGAGTGCCGTGCGACGGGCGTGGCTCTGTGTTTGTGCATCCACCCATCAGTCCGCCCTTCCTCATCACTGCTGTGTGTTTCAGGGGTCACAGGTCGGTCCAGAGACGAGCAGCGGGGTTAACCAGAGAGGTCAGAGAGGAAGTTTAACTCGGTGTGTAGTGAGCTGCAGATTTGGGACAGAACCCACTGTGTGTGTGTGTGTGTGTGTGTGTGTGTGTGTGTGTGTGTGTGTGTGCAGGACCTGGTGGAGGTGTGCAGGAGAGAGGGAGACGAAAGAAATGTGGACCGGATCTCAGGACTGGGAAGCTCCAGGTAATGCTCCTCACACTGAGAGGGTTTCAGTATCACTCAGCTGTAAGATCCTGATGAAGATGATGATGATGATGATGATGATGATGATGATTTCAGTGCTGCCGGTCGGATGATGGTTCTCTCTCAGCAGGAGAAGGAGGCAGTGAAGTTGGGTTTATCAGTGTTTACTGTATGTACCACAGACCTACCCCACAATTACACCCTCCACTGTCACAGCTACCTTCTCAATGTGTGTGCGTGTGTGTGCGCGCGTGTGTGTGCGCATGTGTGTGCGTGTGTGTGTGTGTGTGTGTGTTTCCAGCATCACAAGCCTGTGGAAGAGGAAGCAGCCAGCTGCAGAACAGAGATGGATGCACAGCAGAACAGGTGTGATGTTCTCTGTGTATCTTGTGATACTTGACTGGCATTCGTGGTCAGTGCTCTTGAAGGTTCAGGTCATTTCTTACAGACCGACTGCAGTTTCGTGGTCAAATCGTTTTGTGCTTACTGAAGATGTCCCTCAGGGTTCCGGTTCTCTTGTTTGTACATTAGAGGTTCTGATCTGGCAGCATATTCCTCAGTTCTGTTATGACGGCGTGTCCCAATTCTGCTCGGTCTCCATCTTACAGCATTGTGTCTCACCCTGGACCTGAGAGACTCAATCATGTGTTTATTGCTTGGAGGCGGGGCTATTATTACTCTGCTGTCTGCAGCTCTGTCATTATGAACAGATGAATATGAAGATGAATTATGAATCACAGATGAGTGTGGATGATGATGATGAGTGTGGATGATGATGATGAGTGTGGATGATGATGATGAGCCCCCCCCCCCCCCCCCCCCCCCCCCCCCCCCCCCCCCCCCCCCCCCCCCCCCCCCCCCCCCCCCCCCCCCCCCCCCCCCCCCCCCCCCCCCCCCCCCCCAAAAGAAAAGTAAAAAAGAGAAGAAGAAAAAAGAGAAGAAGAAGAAGAAGAGACGCAGAAGAGACGAATCGTCCTCCGACTCTGACAGCAGAAAGAGGTAAGCACTCATTATGATGATGAGGTCATACTGATGAGGTCATACTGATGAGGTCATACTGATGACATACTCCACCCTCTTCAGATCTTTAGGGAATAAAAAATCCCCCCCCCCCCCGATACATGGCGCCCCTCTCACTCTGAGATCAGACTGTAATCTAACTCTCTGTGTGTCAGACGGCGGCGTCACCTGGGAGACGGGCACCATAGTGACAGATCATACCACAGCCAATCAGATCGTGGCCCAAAGATCAAGCGCAGAAGCCCCTCCCCTGCATACAAAGCACGTCCACAGCGACGTCGCCACGACACCGACTCAGACGACTGACGAGCAGCGAGGGGCGGAGCCTGTAGTGATGGGTGGTGGTTCTGATTCTGTAGAATCTTTACTTTAACCGTTTAATTCAAATCAAAATCCCTCTGCCGTGTGTCCTATCCCGTCTGTATCACTTTTACACTCAGGGTTTCTATAACAAAATGAAATAAAGTTTGTATCTTTATCGTCTGATGATGTCTGGGGTTCGAACCCTGCCGCACCTTCATTCCTTCTTTTCTCTGGAACTCTGTAGAACATCTGAACTGCGGCCCTCGGTGCAGATCCAAAATCTTGGTTTTGTTTGGTTTGATGAATTTGGTGTAAACGAACCTGACCGACCTCAAAACCGTTTGAGATGAATTAGAACAGTGAGTGTGAGTCAGGGCTTTCCCCCAAAATCAGTGTCTGACCTCACGGATGCTCTCCTGGATGAATACACACTTCCACAGATTCTCCACCATCTCGTAGAAAGCCTTCTCAGTGTACAGAGGAAGGCTCCGCCTTTTAATGTGATGTCATTAGGCTTCCTGTAGGTGGAGCGTGGAGGTGTTAATAAGGTGGTGGTGCTCCTCCTCGGTCCAGTGATGATGAAGTTGAATCTGATCTCTGTTGTCCTGATGGAGTTTAGTTAACGGTCACTACCAGCTTCTGTTTAGGAACAAACGTGTCGACCTTCCTGATGGACGGAGGGGGTGTTCATCACTACACCACTGACCGCCATGAGCACGCCGTATAGCACAGTGTACTGATCACAAGCGCGTCCTGCAGGTTACACACGCACACATAGGAGCTCCTCTCGTCTCCTCTGATGGTTCCACGTGGTAATGAGAGACTGAAACATGTCGTTTAAATGACTTTAATTACAGTAATGTCAAAAAACGCAGAGCGATAAAAAGCCAACATTCAGGCGGTGGTGAGCGCGGTGAGGACGTTCAGACGGGTGAGGGAGCAGTACTGCTCCATTCCAGAACCTCCAAGGCACAAACAACGATCCACAAACCCACACTGCCTAATGCTGTACCAGGTCCCTGTGTCCACTCAGAGTGGACGGTCACGCCCACGGGGATGGCTCTGGAGCATCAGTGACGCCTCAGGAAGTTCACGTTTACATGGGGTGCAGTTGCAGGTGTTGGACACCAGAGGGGTTGCAGCACAGTATTATTGCATAGGTGAACGTCTACCTCTCCTCCTGCAGGTGTTGGCTCCGCCCCACTCAACTCACCTGACTAACAGCATTTAATCACCAGCTTTATAAACGACCAATAATATTATCAGGTTACACATTGATTCCCCTGCAAGTCCCGCCTCCTTACAAACCATTGCAGCAAATGTAGAACTGTACTTCTGATTCATTCAGAGCTGGAATTATGACGTAGTTAGTTTTAATGGAAGTTCAGTCGCTGAGGGGGAGCTGAGGAGGAACTGAGATGGAGCTGAAGTGATGGGCGACAGGATGAGCGGGGGATTGTTGTTCCAGTGTTCGATCAATAATGCAATGAACCTGAGACAGTAACCAACAGTGTGAGGGGGCGGAGCCTGCAGGATTTAGATATCTTAATGAACACTCTGGTTGACCTTTAATTAGTTATTGTATATTTTCCGACATCATGTTAAACCTCTGTGTAGTTTGCACACAGTTTACAGTACTCGTAACCATGACAATACAAATAAAAAAAACATTGCTACAGAATTTAAGACCCCACCCACTACAGATTAAATAAACATGAGAAAAGAAAATGTATAAACACATCTTTATATAACACACAGGCATGTACCGATAATCACGTCAGGTTCCAATCACGTTAACGTATCCTTTATTATTCTGATTCTAATGATAACCATGCAGTGCCTGAGGGGGCGTGGCTTAGAGCTGAGAGTCTTTATGGCTGAGTTTAAAATCACTGAAGCCATCACCACTGACAGACTCAAGACATGATCACGTTCAGGCCTCAGGGTCCGCCTTCTTGGCCACACCCCCAATGTTCCAATGGTTCATTTTAATTGGTTCTCCTCAGACGCCACTGTGAATGCTATCAGACGCAGGCTAATGAGCTTTACAGATTCAGTTTTAAATAATCAGGTGACAAAATGAATCAACTTTCATTAAATACTGTAAGGACATGAAGCGACTGGAATACAGAACCCGGTACTCGCTTCAAACGCAGAACACGGGACCAAACGAGAGCCGCCGGACCGCAACGCCGCACGCCAAAACGGATCGGTAAATTAGAACGTCCAGATCACATGGGGACGCGTGGGGACGACAGGGTGTGACAGTTCAGGCTGAGTGAACTGAACGCAGCTCTTACAGATGATAACGGTTAATTAAGGTTATAAATGTAATTAGTTTTATAAATAAATCTAAATGACTGTGCTTAAGAAACATACAGACATACGAATGTGGCGGCCATGTTGGTCTTCATTTCATTTCACAGTCACTTTGTGTTCAGGGAGATGATGTGGTTTCCATGGTTACAGGAGGTTAGGGTTAATGGAGTAGCAGCTGCGTTCAGAAGTCACTGCACTGTGATGATGATGATGATGATGATGATGGTGGTTACCAGCAGCGACAGTGATGATATCGGAACATGCCCGGTGTGGTTCCCGGGGGAGCGCTGCTGAAGCTGCTCCCAGGTCACTGAGGTGGAGAAGGAGAACGGGGTTCTGAGAGCAGCGCAGTTAATGGTCGCTCTGCAGAACCTGGCTGAGATGAGAGCGCTACAGGAAGCAGAGTTAAGGCAGTGGGCGTGGTTATTTGTGATTCTTAAGCTGATTGGAGAGCCAATCCAGTCCTTCGTACAGGCCGTCGCCGCTGGTGGCACATGTGGCCTGGATGTACCAGTTCCTGTGGCGCAGGGAGTGCAGACCCAGCTTATCAGTGATCTCTGCTGCATTCATAGCGTTCGGTAAGTCCTGTAACACACACACACACACACACACACACACACACACACGGTGAAATAAATGTAAATCACAGGTGTGTGTGTTGGGGGGGGGGGGTCCTCACCTGTTTGTTGGCAAAGACGAGCAGCACCGCCTCCCTGAGCTCATCCTCAGCCAGCATCCTCATCAGCTCCTCTCTGGCTTCATTCACTCTCTCTCTGTCATTACTGTCCACCACGAAGATCAGACCTACACACACACACACACACACACACACACACACACACAGAGTTCAGTACAACGCAGGTATAAAGCAGTTATTTATAATGTCATTAATGAATATAAACTGCTCTCTTCGTGTGTGTGCAATTTTCTTTTTCAATTAGTTTCATTCATGACAAAAGCACAAATTCATAGAGTCCAAACAAAGTGTGTGTGTGTGTGTGTGTGTATATGACAAAATGGTAAGGAAGATAATGTGTGTATGGGGGGTGTGCTTGGTGTTTATACACAGTGCATGTGGTGTGATTATCATTATCTCTCTCACCCTGTGTGTTTTGGAAATAGTGACGCCACAACGGTCGGATCTTGTCCTGACCGCCAACATCCCACACGGTGAAGCTGATGTTCTTGTACTCCACCGTTTCAACGTTAAATCCTGAGAACACACACACACACCAGAGATGATGATCACAACAAGTTCAAGTAGTTTATATATAAAGCGCTTCTTACAAACGAGACAAGGCAGGGATGCTTTGTTAATCAGTACTGATCATTAGTGTTCTAATTGGAGGTGGTGGTTGCTCACCGATGGTGGGGATGGTGGTTACGATCTCTCCTAACTTCAGTTTGTACAGGATGGTGGTTTTACCTGCAGCATCCAGTCCCACCATCAGGATCCTCATCTCCTTCTTACCAAAGGCTTTGAACAGGTTTGCAAAGATGTTCCCCATGATGTTCTGAAGATCACAGCGCCTCTCAGCTGATCTGGAAGCAGCTTCAGACAGACGGACGGCTGCTGTTAATAACACAGATCAACTCCCACCTCAGTCAACCGCCATTACCGGAATTATAAACCGTGATTGAGTCGAAATGTTAATCCGTTAACGTGGATTAAAATTAACTTTAATAATCCAGCAGTGGAAACGACAACGCGAGTCCACATCCCACCCGTATACAGACAGTCCGCCTCCCTGACTCCGATTGGATAATGGATGACGTCAGCTGACCTGGGATTGGTTAAATCTGCTGTCAGCTGATTCGTGGAATAAGGACCGACTCCGGGAAACGGGTGTGTTCGGAAGCGCGGGCTGCAGCGTTAGCATGCTGCACCTCTATCAGATTTACCTCAAACACACGTTCAGCTGAGGAACAGGAACCGCTTCAACACGAAGACATGACGCTTCAGAACAACAACAACAACGACCTACAGAAACAAACCGAGCTGAACCGAGTTCAGAAACGATTTAAACTCACTCACTTATCTCCTCTGCAGCGGCAAGGCGTTTCCTTCCTCAAAATGGCGGCTTCCGGCCACGTCAGCCTCTCCTCCGTAACTTCCGCTAAGGAAAGAGCGAAAAAAAACTACAATATGACGTCATGATTTTGACAAAAGGTTTGTTTTTTTTTTCAAATTCCACGTTTCAACCGAATTAAAACTATTAAAATAACCGGTGGTTTAGCATGTTCTCCTCTCAGTGCTGTGGATTCAGGTTCGAATCCCAATCTGGGTGGCGTTCTCCCCGTGTCCACATGGGTTTCCTCCGTGTTCTCTGGTTTCCCACAGTCCAAAAACACAGAATCAAGGTGAATTGAATGATCTAAATTGCTCCATACATAGAGTGTGAGTGTGTGCTCAGTGATGGACTGGCGCCCTGTCCTGGGTGTATCTGCCCAGTGCCCGAAACGCTCTCCACCTGGATGGGCATTCGAACCGGGAATCCCTAGTGCTGAGAGGAGAACATGCTAAACCACTAAGCCACCGTGCCACCTAAGTGGAAGATAATAAATAAAAATAAAAACCACACCATATAACGTCTTAATTCACATTAAAATAACCCTGACGAGTTTACAAAACAAACTCTATAATTAGAAGTGAACTTAACTCTAATACTGTAAACATTTTATCATTGTATAAATAGTGTAAGTGTAGGTGTGCTGAATGTTCTCTGATCTGCAGTTCTGTTCACATGAGTTTAAACGAGGCCACTTTAAAGTCGTAATATTAATATTGTTACACGTGGCTTTGTTCGTTAATAGGTACATTAATTTATTATTTTATTGTAATTGTACATCGTGCAGTAGCTTTGGCTTTCATGTAGCAGTGTTTTAATAACCTGGTCATTCAAAGTGATGTAGATTAAAAATATTCAAACATATTCATTAACCACAGAATGAGGTGTAAACTAATTAATTTTAGCAGTTCAACAACCTGTAGACCTCAAGTGGCAGATATGGACATGATGAAGACCGCTCTTACATCTGAGATAAATAATGCACATATATTATAACTAAAATATAAATACTGTACTGATTTTCACATTTTATAAGAACATCTGACTCAGCTCTCTCTCTGTGTGTGTGTGTGTGTGTGTGTGTGTGTGTGTGTGTGTGTGTGTGATTTGCCCCTCCCTCTCTGCTGCAGCAGGTATCTGCTCACTGTCTTTCTCTCTTTTTCATGATTACATGTGTGTGTATATATTTAAGCATGAGTGTGAGAGACAGACGTGCTCTGTAATGGGATTGGACACGGCACGAGCATGTCACTGACTGTGTGTTATTAAGTATGTATGCGAGAGAGTGTGTGTATGTGTGTGTGATAAAGAGAGTTTGTATTAAAATGTGTGTGTGAGAGAGTGTACATGGGTGCGTTTTTGGGAAAAATTGGAGTAAGGATGATACACCTCGCATGGCTGCAGCTGATCGTATGGATTCCACATGTTACAGCAAGTTATCCCATTTGGTGGTGAGTTTCTTCTGTGTGTGTGTGTGTGTGTGTGTGTGTGTGTGTGTGATGTTATTTATTATAGTATTTAATAAACAGATTAAACTCATGATGGTGTCAGTACTGAAGAGTTTGCATTATGACTATAGTTCCATACTGCGTGCTCCGGTGCAGGAACCATCAGTCATTGATATAAATTCTGATGTTTGATGTTCTTTATGTGCATCATGTTGAGAAAACCATCATCATTAACAGGAACATGAACAGAACAATAGGAACCAGACAACAGTGAGGTCCTATAAAACACAGTTCCAGTACAGATCCAGTCATGAACCTGAACCTTTCTGATCTCAGATCTGCAGGGTGCTGTTTAAAAGTCTGATGTTGGTCAGAACGCTGATGAAGACACAGACCCCATCAAGAGCTTCACCAGCACCTGAATCTGGATTAGGTTTTGTTCCTTCAGTGTAAACAGACCTGAGTGGATAAGGATGTCACTCTATAACTGTATTCATTTAAATTCTGTGGAACCTTAAACTCATGTTAAACTCATAGATGTTGTTGGTTCAGGAACCCTTTCAGAGAGACTATTTTCTTTTGCTTGTAATACTGTTATACTATCTCAAACATTCTATCTTGTAAAGGAATTACTTCGTTTACAGAGTAAATGTAATTGAATAGGTTCATTCCAATTTATCGTTTCATTTATTATTTCATTGAAAAAATGTGCATCAGCATTTCAAACCTTCATCCCAAACAGAGCCCTGAATAATGAACCTGCCAGCAGTGTGTATTTACCAAAGCCATAAGATCAACCATTATTTGTGGCAACAGTTTTGGGAAGGTCCTGTTCCAACATGACAAGTGCAGGGATATGACTGCATGATGTAGCATGTTTGGTTTCTTTCACTAAGCCCGGGCCGTTTTAGGGATGGATTGGAGTGTTGACTTTCTCAGATTACTTTTGGAACGTGTGTTCTCAGACAGCCTCCACAATGTTGTGGAAAGCCCTCACGGCCGTACAGAGGGTGGTGTTTGTGACGGGGTGTGATGGTGATGGGTACGAGCTCTCACTCTGATGGAGCTGAGTGTCTCATTTCTGTGAGAGATCAATCAGATCTGTGGTGACTGAACTTCACTCATTCAACTCTAAAGCATCGTTTGGTGTGTTGGTGATGCTAAGCTCTCTGTTGATACCCCCACCGTAGTCTCCATCTCTCTCGTAATCCATGGTAATTATGAAAGCTAGAACCTCACGCCTCCTTCAGCTCTCAGCTCCGTTGTTCTTTCTTCTCTTTGCTCTTTTCATCTGCTGTGTTTCTGAACGCCGCGTCTCTCTGAGGCGAATCTCAGCAAGTCTGTGCACGAGGAGTTCTGGATTATAAACTTCTGTCCTGAACCCTCAGGACACACATACACAGACTCACACAGACAGACAGACAGACACACACACACACACACACACACACACAGGAATGTTCTGCAAGATGTCAACTTTGGCTATTTATCTTTTAAGGTGTGGTGGTACGTGTGTGTGTGTGTATTATGGGTTGAAACTGGCTCTTAATCCTTCCCTGAAGGTGGAAGGTAAAGCAGTGTAAACTCATACAGATGTGGTTGAATGTGCTGTGTCAGCTGTATCAGCTCGTCGTTTAAAATCAGGAGATCAATCCATCTCTCACATCTAAAGGTTTTGGCTCTGCTGCACTGCCTGTGTATGACAGACAGACGGACGAGCACATTCACATATAAAAGCCTTTTTAAATGACCTGTGATCGCTCAACAAAGTCTTATGGTGAGAACATGCAAATCTTCACATGGAAAGGTTCTTGCACACTCAGCTGAAAATCAAATAAAGAAGCTCTTTACAGGAAGCTGCACTGCAATGTGTAAAAGTCACCAGAATGAGAACTCTTTTAGGAACCAAAGCGTTTTTAAAGAAAAGTTCCAGGTTACAGTGAAGGGCATTCAGTAAACTCACGACTGAATGATCCTCTGAACGGCTCTGTGGATCATAGTTCCTGCTCAGTCCAGGATCATGCTGATCAGAAGATTCCTCCAGGATGCTTGTGAAAGGCTTCTGTTTTAGTCATTGTTAAATCTGTTGTTGTCTCTGTGCAGGTCTCTAGCGGTCGGTCACCAATCACTGACGATGTCTCGGCCTCAGTGCAGCTCGATCCCGGGTCTGGTCCCAAAGCAACTACGATTCTGCAGGAACTTTGCTGAAGTGATGCCGAGTGTGGTGCATGGCCTCAGCATCGCCATTCTTGAGTGCCAACACCAGTTCCGTGGACGTCGATGGAACTGTACCACACTCAGGGACACACTCGCCATCTTTGGACCTGTACTGGATAAAGGTACTCGCAGTACACCAAACCACCAAACCCAGCTACAGTACTCCATTTTAAAAAGTTGCTTTGTGTGATGGAGATCAGAATTAAAGTTAAAAAGCACAGCACATGAATTAAATTCATGCTTCCTGCCGTAAAGAATGTGCAACCATGCGCCAATGGTTCAGCCTCCAGAATCATTTCACACACACACACAAATCAATCTATATTGTTTATTGAGGTGTTTATATATTTACTCTGGAGGTTTATTAACTCTTTAAGACCAACAAGAAGCGGCTCATGAGGTCTCACAGGAAATGTCATCACAGTCCGGGGCAACGCGGTCATAAGGGGCTAGTAATAAATAAGGTGTGTGTGTGTGTGTGTGTAAGGCATGTTTTGGTGTAATAAAGGGAATTCCACGTTATGTCCCCCGTGGTTTTTGAATGGTTCTGTAAACCTGGTTCTCACTGTGATGCTGAAGCTCTGGAACCTGGTGGCTGGTGTAGCTTGGTGTCCTGCTGGGCTGCTGATGGTGTTCACACAAAGCTTAGATGGTTTTTCAAAAGTGATTTAATGGGAAAATACCTTCTGCTGATTGGCCTCTGCATTTTTGTGTGTTGCTAGGATTTAACACCGTGACTCTGCTAATCACTGCAGAAAAATCCATCTAAAAGCCCCGGGGTTCTTTATGACACCAACACACTTTCTGGAGCTTAATGTGAGCTAGAAAACCACCCCAGGGTGTAATGGAGGTGGTGGTGATGGTGGCGGGTCCTCACAGAGGCAGGCTGTGGTTCTTTTGTCCGTTTTGTACAGTCCAGTGTCTCTCCATGTTCAGGTCTTTAATGCTGCAGTGTGTGTGTGTGTGTGTGTGTGTTAGGATTGAACCTCAGTATGATGTTAAAGGTGTGTGTTGATGTGTCTGTGGTTACAGTTAATCTGCTCCTCCTCCATCTGTTGTTGTTTTTGTTGCCGTGTCATTGTGCTCTGGACAGGGGGACAGGGGGACAGGGGGACAACACAAATCAGATTTTACAGAATGCTGGACCTCAAACGATGACTTCATTAAAAACACCAGCAGGACCTCACAACGGAGACGAATCAGCCATGCCATGAATAAAAACATCAAAGCAGCTCAGTGCAGGTTCATCCCACTCCTCTGGATGGACACCCCCCGTGTGGACACTCCTCTGGATGGACACCCCCCGTGTGGATCTGCTCTTCCTTACAGAAACTTGATGTGCTGGTGGAGAACAGTCTCAGTGGTGTGTGGTGTGTTTTAGTACAGGGGTAATTACAGAGGCAGGTGGTGGCGGTGTTTACCCAGCGTTTAGGAGGATGTGCTTAATCCCTGCCGATGCACCCTGCACCTCGACGGCTGGATGAAAACTACACCCCCCACTCTGCTGACCGACAGAAATGAACCAACAACAATTCCACTGACCACCATCTCATCTAATCTCATCATGCTCCGCTTAATTCTGTACTAGGGACTAGGTTTGCAGGGGGCTCTCCACACCCATCCAGCTGAGAATGTTGATACGCCCAGGACAGGGGACCAATCCATCACAGGACACACACACACACACACTATATAGGGGCAATTTAGAGAAGGCAATTCACCTTGAAACCATACAACTTCTGACACATGACCCGTTGAGAAACGTTCGGTGCTCTCCTGACGGCATCGGTTTTGTTTCACAGCTACGAGGGAGGCAGCCTTCGTTCACGCCATGGCGTCTGCGGGTATCGCCTTCGCGGTGACCCGCGCCTGCACCGACGGCTCGGCCACGATCTGCGGCTGCGACGGCAGACGGAAGGCCACGCCGGGCGGCGGCTGGAAGTGGGGTGGCTGCAGTGAAGACGTCGATTTTGGAAACATGGTGTCAAGAGAATTCGCAGACGCTCGAGAGAACCGACCGGACGCTCGATCCGCTATGAACCGCCATAACAACGAGGCCGGCCGAGCGGTGAGTCCGAGCCACGCCCCGCCGACCCGGCGGTCCGCTCGTGTGCTCTTCAGTCGATGAGGTTCTAAAGCCGTCTGTTCTCCAGTCCATCCTGCAGCAGATGTTCCTGAGGTGTAAATGTCACGGGCTGTCCGGAGGCTGCGAGGTCCGGACCTGCTGGCTGTCTCAGCCCAGCTTCCGCTCGCTCGGGGACTTCATGAAGGAGAAGTATGACAGCGCCTCAGAGATGGCGGTGGAGAAGCACCGGGAGTCCCGGGGCTGGGTGGAGACCCTGCGCCCCAAGTACAGCTTCTTCAAGCCACCAGCAGAGAGCGACCTGGTGTACTACGAGAGCTCACCCGACTTCTGCCGCCCGGACGCCCACACGGGCTCGTTCGGCACGCGCCAGCGGGAGTGCAACGTGACGTCACACGGCATCGACGGCTGCGAGCTGCTCTGCTGTGGGCGGGGCCACGACACCCGCACCGAGAGACGTGCCGAGAAATGCCGCTGCGTCTTCCACTGGTGCTGCTACGTCACCTGCCAGGAATGCGTGGGCGTCCATGACGTACACACCTGCAAATAGAAAACATTACGCCCTTACAGTCCGTTCCAGCAGAGGGTCACGTGGTTGGTTCGGGCCGGTTACCTGGGTCAGGTGACGACATGGCGCTGCCCCCCCTCTTCATCACCATGGAAACCTGTTTCAGAGTCAGAGAAGCACCGGAAACCATTTAAAGGTTCTGTAACGGAACCTCACGGTTCCCCTTCTCAAAGGTAAACGATTTTTAAAATAATTATTAAAAAACTCATAATAACGTCATCAATAACCTAAGATTGTTCTGATGGTCTAGCAGGTCACGTGGTAACTTATTGTTAAAAGCTGTGCATAAAGTTTGTAATAATATCAGCTGATCAGTCAGACTGATGGAACACGTTTCATTTAATGCAACCGCTAACGAAGTGCCAACAAACATAATCAGATACTATCAACTAAACGTTAATGTAACGATCAGTGTTTTTATTTTACCTTTGCTGTGTTACTGCTTATTGTGTTAATATGTTAGTGTGTTACCTGTGTTGGTGTGTTACCTGTGTTTGTGTGTTACCTGTGTT
>JAFMOD010000330.1:127031-140363 GCA_019802435.1 Corydoras maculifer
GTGAGGGTGATCTGGTGTGAGGGTGCATTAGTGGCTCATGCAGCTCCACCGTGTTTCAGGTGATTTTAAGGCTGCAGTGTGTGTTTAATCCACCAGGGGGCAGAGTGATTGTGAGCGGGGAAACACACACAGCAGAATGAAAGTTCAGGTTTCTCTAGTTCCAGTTCACTTCATGCTTTGGGAACTTTTATGTGAGACCTGGAACCACTGGAACTGTGTGTTTATTTTAGGAACCGTCTGTAAACTATTGGTTCATCGCACAGAAATAATTAACAAATTATCAAAATAATGATCATGTTTTCATTCATTCATTTACATCAGAAACAATCCAACAGAGAGAGAGAGAGACAGAGAGTATGTGTGTATGTATGTGTGTGTATGTGAGTGAGTGAGTGTGTGTACCTGTGTGTGTGTATGTGTGTGTGTGTATGTGTGTGTGTGTCTATTTTCTAGCTACCTCTTCTCTCTATGATGTCATAATTACACTTGAATGTCATGACTGAGGTCACTCCTGACCTCACAGTTGGTCACTTAAGTTCAAGTTCAAGTTATTTATTTCCTGTGTCACCCTCATGACCTTCTCTTTGTGAACTGTAGCACTCTGTAGCACAGAGTCATGTGACAGCTCCTCCGTCTGTTAAAAGCAGTGACATCACGGCACGTGTCATCGACCTCCAGCTCAGATCACAGTTTGTCGTTTATCAGATGATTTTATTTAAAGAAGAATGAGGGTTCACCTCGTTAACTTCAATGGACCTGGGATTAGAACCCTCCACCTTCAGGTTGCTGCCTCATTACCGTAACTGTTAATGTTCCAACATAAGAAGATTATTTTGATCAGAACTTCAGTGTTGAGGTGTTCACAGTCTCTGAGATTAGAACCTGCAGAGAACCTGTGAACTATGATCCACAGTTCTGCTGCAGTAAGAGAATCCAAGGTTCAGCGTCTGTAACCCAGAGCTCCGGTCGTGGTTCTCATGATGTTCCTCTCAGGCGCTTTAGCTCTGAAGTCTGTGTTCCAGACGTGGACCTCCATACAGACGTGGCATTCTCCAAACATTAAGGAGACCTCTATTTGGAAGATTGTTCCAGTATTCTACCAGAAACCTTCAGAACCTTCAGAACCTTCATGTGATCGTTGATGATGTGCTGTAGACCCTAAAACTCCCAAAACATTCAGATACTGTATGTTGGGTTTGGTGTCTTAAACCAGCCATGTTGATTATAGACTCCAGATCCAGAAAACAAAGTGTGTGTGTGTGTGTGTGTGTGTGTGTGTGTGTAAGACAGAGAGTGAGAGAAAGCTGAAGGAATGTTAAAGGGTTGAGATATCAGTGAGTCTGCTCAACGTCACACCCCCATCATTACTGCTTATTACTGCTATAATAACCCTGTGTCTGTCTTCCCCCACCCTCTCTCTCTCTCTTACACACACACACACACACACACACACAATGAAGACACACTCATAATGTGGTGGTGAGGTTCAGTCTGGACCCTGTTTTTCTCCAGGAATGTGTGTTTTTTTAAGATCAGCCAAAAGCAGAGTGTGTGTGTGTGTGTGTGTGTGTGTGTGTGTGTGTGTATTCCAAAACATTTACTCTTAAACCCTGTCATTATGATATTGTAACATTGCTGCTCCTCTCACCTGACGTGTTCTGCTGCATGTTCACTAAATCCGTTTGCTACACGGCACAGATTAGCCTCAGCATCAGTGTGCGGGGGGGGGGGGGTGGTGGTGTGTACATCTATCACTTATTTAATTTCATTTAGATTCAAATATAAAGTTCATTTAAAAAAAAATGTTTGTTTGTCTGGGCGCTCGTCTCGTCCGGGTCGGGTCAGGGCTCGAGTTCATCGGGTACACAATTAAGAGTCAGCTGCGGTCCTCACAAGGCTTCTTCTTGTCATTGTCAGGTGATCAGGTTCACCTGAGTGATTGGTTCAGGTGGTTGATTTTTGGGGATCAGGTTCAAACCACCGTAGCGTTTCAGAACGTTCTCCTCATTATCACATTCTGATGAGCAGGTGCTAATGTCCTTACTTATCTCAATTTATTCCTAACATTGTAGTGTGTGTGTGTGTGTGTGTGTGTGTGTGTGTGTGTGCCCATCTGTTAGTCTTGGCGGTCTGACCCCTGAGGTCATTCCTCAGTGTTGGTGGTGTCTAACATCTGGGTTCTGTGGAGTTCTTATGTGCTGATGTTCTGAGGGTTGCGTGTTGGTGAGGTTGATCAGGCCTCAGATCAGGTTTGTGACCGGCTGCCTGAGTGGCGCTGTGGGTGAGAGGTAACGCTGCGGCAGGGCGAGCGTTAGGCCGGAGGGCGCGGGGATTAGTGCACGTCTGCGTTTGGAACAGTTCCAGTTCTGCAGCCGTCTTCGCGCCGCAGATGGATGACGAACGTCAGAAAGACAGAAGGCAGAAGAAAGACGCCTCGATCCTCTTTTTGTTCTGCAGCTCTGGGTTTGGGGTGTGAGCACATCACCGCACGAAGACAGTGTGTTTACGCATGTGTGTGTGTGTTTGTGTGTGTGTGTGTGTGTGTGTGTTGAACATTACGTGTAGTCACGGATTAAATAGCATTAAAGGCCGTAACCGCTGGTGACATGTTTGATTAGCGCAGCTGAGCCTCCCGCCTCTCGCAGAATAACAGGTTTAACCTAAAGTCAGACTGAAATGAGCTCGGGTTTGGGCTTACACTGGAATTCAACCTCCAAAACAAACACCTTCCAACAAGCAGCAAATAAGAACCTTCTCCAGACGCCAGAAAGCAGCTGCAGCAGATGTTCGAGCGCCTCGACTCAAATCCCACGTTATTCCAGTGTATATAAGAGAGCACGTCGACATCGAGGAACCCCGACCTCCACATGGTCTAACGTTCTAACACACTGAAATCAGTGCACCATCACACACACTCACACACACATTTACACCTAAACTAATTTGGTGTCTAGCAGGTTTTTAACTGGAAAAACCTGCACAGACAAGGGGAGAACATACTAAACTCAACAGACAAACAACCATCTTAAATATTTTTTGCAATCAGAACACTACAGTGCTGTAAGAGCAGTTAACCACCTGAAGACCTGACTCATGTTCAGAGGTTAACGAGGTTAACGAGGTTAACGAGTGTGCTGTACCTACATCTTCTTTTAAGTTTCAGTTGGTCGGTGTAATTTTGAATGGTGAGGTTGATCGTTTGGACCTCGCCGGTGGAGGTCTGTGTGTTTATGTGATGAGGCCCCTGGTGTGAGGAGCAGGGTCCCTCACTGATGCAGCAGGGACCTGAGCGGCGGTGTTGATTACAGATGTGACAACATGGGGTCCACACAGCTTCAGTAAAGCGTCCTGCGTCCATCTGACTCTCATATTCGTATTGATCATTATTTTATTTGATCCTTCGTTAATCATACGTGTCTGTCAGATTAGCCTTTCTTTTATGACCCCCCCATCCCGCCCCGTCCTCGCCCCCTGCCCCCACCCCCGAGTTGTGACTTGCCTGTTTTTCACGGTGAAATTGGGCTCTGCTTGTGAAAGCAGTGGGGGAAAGCAAACACATTTTGGAAAGAATGTAGAAATTCCTCAAGCTAAGACATGTGCAGCGAGACCTGAGGCCCCATGCACCACGAGGAGAACCCACCTGAGGGATTGTGGGGTTCGGGGCAGGAGGGGGGGTTGATATTCCCACAGACGTTTAGAATTTGAGGGGGAACATGAGAGGTGGATTACATCCATAGAAAGATTTGAATGTATGAATATGATCGAGACACATTATAGAATATATAAACAAAAAAAGTGTGTGGACACCCAGGGTTATACCAGAAACATCAGCCTGGACTACAGACTGAATTATTCTCAGCTGGATGTTGTCATTTGTATGTTCTCCTTGTCTGATGCCGTGTATGATGTCACTATTACAGCGTAAACACACCGTCTTGTCATCACTACTTTCACCAGAATGAAATGTTCAGATTCAGGACCTCAAGAGCCGAGTCACCACGAATGAACTAACATCACGTCATCAGACAGAGCGAGGACGTATCGACCCGTGTGTGTCCTCAGTGTAGAACTGAAAACCTGCTCTGATCCGAGAGGAAGGAATACTGCATCTCAATCACAGATCACACCACGCTACACACACACAGGTTCAACTACATCACACTTACTGAACTACTAAAGCTACTAAAGAACTACTAAAGCCCAATCACACATCAATCAATCACACATCAATCAATCAATCACACATCACTCAATCACACATCAATCAATCACACATCAATCACACATCAATCAATCACACATCACTCAATCACACATCAATCAATCAATCACACATCACTCAATCACACATCAATCACTCAATCACACATCAATCAATCACACATCAATCACTCAATCACACATCACTCAATCACACATCAATCAATCAATCACACATCACTCAATCAATCACACATCAATCAATCAATCACACATCACTCAATCACACATCACTTAATCACACATAAATCAATCACACATCAATCAATTACACATCAATGCACCACACCAAGGTCATATAGGAGGAACCTGCCAAACTCCACACAGCCAATGGCTAAAAGTTGTTAGGATACACAAATGGATTCACAAATCTTTAAATAGTGTGTGTGTGTGTGTGTGTGTGTGTGTGTGTGTGTGTGTGTGTGTGTGTGTCGTAAACTGGTTTATTCACACAGCTGTGTACTGGACGTGTAAAAAGGTCCCAGATTTACTCATTATGAGTGAGAGGCGTGTTTCAGCTTCAACGCTGGTCAGGAAAACCTCAGAATGCTGGTCAGGGTTTTATACACACACACTCCAAAATAAACTAACACACGCTGAGGTGTGAGGGCTTTACCCACTGACTGTGTGTGTGTGTGTGTGTGTGTGTGTGTGTGTGTTTAATGGGAAAGTTTCCTTTGTTCTGAGAGAACTTCCTCCATTTTTAAACCTTTCTTAAATGTTCCTTCAGTTCATTTTCTGTTTCATTTGTGAGGGTTTGGGAACCAGGTTCCATAAAGGTTATTTAATAGTTATTCAGGAGAACGGTTTATGAACATCTCTCTCCAGAGTTGTTCTTTTCACTTTAGTAAAGGCTCTAGATCCAGATATACTGTTGTTAGGTTTAGTCCACTTTTATAAAAGAACCAAAGAGTAATGTTCTTCAGAACAGAATCAGACGGGTCCGGCCAGACTGCAGCCCCCATGCTACAGCAGAGTCCACAGTGTGTGCAGTTTGGTGTGTGGAGTTTGGTGTGTGGCCCCCCCCCCCCCCCCCCCCCCCCCCCCCCCCCCCCCCCCCCCCCCCCCCCCCCCCCCCCCCCCCCCCCCCCCCCCCCCCCCCCCCCCCCCCCCCCCCCCTGCAGGAGGGATCCGGGTGTAGCAGAGACTCTGGTGGAGGCCATCAGCTTAAGTGCACTAGAGTGTCAATACCAGTTCCGCTTCGAGAGATGGAACTGCACCCTCGAAGGGCGCAACAGAACCAACATGCTGAAGAGAGGTGGGTCCTCAGAGGGGTGCAGGTGGAATTCTTCTCAAAGCGTTGATGATGAAAGCCCTGATGAGGTAACGTTCCATCCGGCCCCTGTGTTCGCAGGTTTTAAGGAGACCGCGTTTCTCTACGCCATTTCCTCCGCCGGACTCACCCACGCCATGGCGAAAGCGTGCAGCGCCGGGCGCATGGAGCGCTGCACCTGCGACGAGGCTCCCAACCTGGAGAACCGGAAGGCATGGCAGTGGGGGGGCTGCGGAGACAACCTGAAATACAGCAACAAGTTCGTCAAGGACTTCCTGGGAAAGAGGTCCAATAAGGACCTGCGAGCCCGAGTGGACATGCACAACAGCCACGTGGGCATGAAGGTGGGCACCTGGGGCAGCAGCACTCTCATTTCACAACAACAAACCCCACGCAGAACGCAGGGGACCGTAGATATTTGGCCGCCGCGTTCGATGGTTCCGCTTCACCCAGCGACGCTAAAATGATGGTCTATGCTCCGTTTGATGCGGAACGGCGCACCGTGTTCCAAATGCAAACAGCATTCCTTTGCACTCGCTTAGCTTTAAATTGAATTAATTAAAGTGTGTCGAGTGTGTAATCAGGTGAGTTATGAACACGCGCTCGTGTGTGACGGACCACCGGCGTGCAGCGAACGAGGAGAAACGGCCGAGAGAAGTGAACGTGGGTGTGAGGAGGAGCCAAAGTAAACGGGCTGCCTGGCACCGGGTCTGTCTGCGTTTAGACCTCCGGGGTTCCTCCAGAGTTCCTGCAGGGTTCCTCCGGCGTCTCTGCTCACGCGTCCTCATCCCTCTGTTGGTCCGTTGGTTGTTGGAGACAGTAGATTTACGCAGGCTGGTGTTTTTTCGGTTCTCTTTGGGTTCCATGTTTGGGGTCAGATCCCATATGGAGCTCTGCGTGTGGAATGTGCTGGTCTCGGTTTCCCCTCCAGTCTTCACGCTGACGGGTCACATTTCGCTTTCCATTGTGCTGGATGTGCAGCTTTTACACAAACACACACACACACACACACACACTGATATATATTTAATTAAATATATATAAATATATACATACATACCTGCACACACTCTCTCTCTCTCTCTCTCTATATATATATATATATATAAATACACAGATATGCATACACACACACACACACACACACAGACACACACACTCGCTCATGAAGAAGCACCTTCTTTTCAATGTTTGTCTTAAAAGTTCATGTTCTCATGAAAATGTTGAAACACACCTCGCGGTTTCCTTGGTTCCTGGTACCTCTGAGCCGAGCAAATTCTTAGTGTGGGAAAGACTGTACTATAAAATACTACAAATGACTTTACAGGACGACAGAAGAACACATTACCACCACATATCACACAACACTACACACTACATTACACGACTGAAGAACTCACACATGCTTCTCCTCATCGTGTCGGATCACAGATCTGGACTGCGGACAGAACGCGGGTTCTGTGATATGCATCCTGCAGAGCGACACCTGACGTTGTTCTGCTGTAATAATTCAGTTGATGCACTTTCTGCATGCACAGTGCTCTGAGCTGAACCATGACCGTGCACCACCACGTTGCTCTAAACAAGCGTTTGTGAGCTTTAACGATGCTGTGTGTTAATCACATGTGTGTTTGGTTGTGTGCAGGTGATCAAAGCAGGGGTGGACACCACCTGTAAATGCCACGGCGTGTCCGGCTCATGCACGGTGCAGACATGCTGGAGGCAGCTGGCACCCTTTCACAAAATCGGCATGGTGCTGAAGCAGCGTTACGAGAATTCTCTAAAGGTCGGCAGTGCCACCAACCAGGCCAAGGGCGAGGGGGAGCCGGGTCACACGGCGCCGCGTACCCGTGCCGAACCTTTCTCGCGCACCTCTGACCTGCTGCACATCGAGGACTCACCCAACTTCTGCCAGCCCAGTGCCTTCTCTGCGGGCACGGCGGCCCGGAAATGCCACAAAGGCAAGAACTGCGACGCCATCTGCTGTGGGCGGGGGCACAACACACAGAGCCGCGTGCTCACCCGGCCGTGCCAATGCCAGGTGCGCTGGTGCTGCTATGTGGAGTGTAAGCAGTGCACACAGAAAGAGGAAGTGTACACCTGCAAGGGTTAGACGCAAAACTATGGAACGTTTAATTAACGCTACGCTAACGAGGGTTCCTCAGAACGACAGTGACGGACTGCAACGGAACGTTAAGGATTACGGAAACCCGAGATCAAAAACGCAAGACGCTCGCTCTGGAGACACCCCCAAATCGTGCTTCATTACCACCTGTGTGTGTGTGTGTGTGTGTGTGTGTGTGTGTGTGTGTGTGTGTGTGTTTTCCTGTAAGTTCATGGTGACATGAGAAAGGTAAATGGACGGGGTGTGAGTTGTGTCAGTTTGTACATTCTCCACCTTGCAGCACAGCTGCATCCTGTACAGAAATAAAACTGTATTATAATTTTTATTTTATATAAAAGTATATTATTCTTACCACTTACCAAAAATATCTAAAAGAATAACCACTAAGCACCTGACGTGCTCCGCTCCCTTCACTTCAACAATCTCTGTCCTTCAGATCAGCTCGGTCCCTCAGTCTGCAGTTCAACTCTAAAGCTTCAGGGAACTGATTTCTTTTCAAATTAAAACCACTAAAATCACTTTCCCTCTCGCTGTCACATCAGACTCATTGCTCTGGAAGCAATCTGACCAACTCAAGATCAGACGCCCACCATGCTGTCTGTCTGTCTGTCTGTCTTTCTCATTGTGTCCACATTAATTATGATATTCTTAAAAATTTATAATAGAATTTTGTTCTCGTTTGAATATCTTATTTTAGCCATTTGATGGTGAATTTCTACATCCAGATGTTTCAAAGCTGTTTCCACTTGATTCATTTCCCGTTGATTCATTTACAATTGATTCATTTCCAGTTGATTGAATCAGGTCATTTTTTTCTTGAATTATAAGCATCCAGTTCTTTTTTTTGTAAATGAATAAAGGGTTTGTAATTTGCTCTTTTTGGTGGAACACTGGGATTTTTACAGAAAGACTTTTATTTTTATTTTTTTTGGTCTTGATTGTTTTTATTTTGGTCTGCAGTTCTGAAACGTGGCGTTGTGTCTGAACTCAGACTGTTTTGTGAGTAATGAGAGGAAATGGACCGATCAGATTCAGGATGTCAGTATTAATGTGGATTCGAACCCTTCATCTCCAAACTGCATGTTCTCGTCTTTCCTCCTTGGTTTCTGTTCTATCGTATTGGGATTAAGACTCAGATGAAACTCTGGGACCTTCAGCTCCGCTGCGCCTCATACAGATGATTGATACGGATTGAACTACTGAGTGAGGGTTCAGATCAGAGTGCCGTATTTAATACGTCCTATTTATAAATCCATATTTTTTGTAATTCCTTGTAAATAATGAGGTTATATTCCTGTGGTGCGGCGCCGTGCGCGAGGTGCTCACGCTGCCTTCTGACGACGCTACAGAAACATGCTAGCTTGCTAATTGGCAAGGAAGTGGGTTATCATTCAGAACTCGCTTTGCTTTTCTTTACTGCAGCGGAGTTTTAATGCCTTTAAGATAAATAGCAAAAGAGCGTAACGCTAATGTGCTTATCTTAAATGTGCTGATCACGACTAACTGAGCAGCCTGACCTTTGACCCATTACATCATACCGATTCTTATATTAAAGAATTTAATTCTACACATTGACTATGTGCTAACGAATGCTAATATAACTACCACAGATTCTGAGCGTTACAGAGCTTAGCAAGCTTCCGCACACTCACTGTAGCACTGTTAGCATGTAAGACATGGTGCTAATGGTGCTAATTAGCATGCACGCACGGCACTTTTCTGTTTGTTCACTGATAGCGTTAGCATCCACGAAAGAGCACCATGTGTCACTTCCTCTGAGTGATTTGGGTTTTTAAAGGAAGTTCATTTAAACATTCGGGGCCCTAAATGACAGATCTAAAGTAAAAACATTTATAAAAACGTTCATTCCATCAATTCAAATAAGTAGCATTCGCATTGTGTCCCAGTTAGCGTTTAGCTGTAGCATCTTGTGTAGCATTACGAGTGTAGGGCAGAGGACTGTGAGTGCACTACGTTCCATCCTCTGTAACGTCTCAATACTCGGTGCAGTCCACTTGCTAGCTGTCTGTTCGTTACAGTACCGGTTTGTAGAAGAATCGAGCCGTCAGAGTAGCGACTCCCCGACGGCGGCCATGTCCACTCATCTATCTGCTGTTTCTGTCTGTCTGCAGAATGATCGTCTGTATTTACTTTGATGATCATCTGTCTACGTGTGTGTCCACATGTGTTCACCCGTACCTATTGTACACCTGTGAAAGTCACCTGTTTAGTTTATCTCTCTCTACTCTGCTCCACCTACATGTTCATTATTACTCAGTTGATCTACCTTCCTGTTATGAAGCTGTTATGATGATATGACATGTGAAGTTGGGTTGAAGGTAAATGCTGGAGTAGTGCACTCAGACTGTAGGGACCCTAGGCTCATGTGCTGGATTGGAGGCATTCAGTCTCTGCTGGTTATCAGTTTTGCACGATATATTGTTGTAGATGGACGGTGTCATGTCTCTCTCTCTCTCTCTCGGTCATCAGCAGTGTATCAGTAGGTGTTTCCCTCTCCGTTCTGTCATGTCTTATATTTGAAATGCTCAGATGATTTCCCTCTACCTCATGTGTATAGCGTATAAACACATCATGCTTGACTGGTAAGAATGTATTTAAGTTATTTAACTTCTTTGTATAACAAAGGCAAGAAAAATCTGAAACTATTAAATGGATTTATAAAGAATGAGAATTCATGTGGTACTGTGCTTTTTTATCTGTAGGTCAGAGGTGTAGTTATTTTTACATACAAAATGGACACACACATGTGAGTGAGTCAAATACACATTTATATTTAAATACCATTAAATTAGGCATTTTTAAAATGGACGGGTTCTGTGTAAGAGAACCACCACAGCCTGCTCGTTAGTACAGATAGCTTTATGTCACAGGTATAAATGTGACCTCATCTGCAGTGACATCATGAAGGTCAGGTGGTTTTGATTAACCGTAATTAGCAATCGGTTTGTCTGCAGTCTGATCAGATTGTTCTGGTTCAGTGTCTTAGAGTTGAGGGCAGCAGCAACAACATTTCACAGCTGGAACAGACAGGAAGTGCTTCAGCTACAGCACTGTTAATAAAACCCCACTAACTAAATAAATGTGAGTTTCCTGTGGAGTGACCTCATGCCATGTGCAGAACGGGTCAGCGCTGTGACGGGGGTAAGTTCAGCACAGCCCTTTAGTTCTGATTGTGTAACGAGCAGACAGGAGATGGTTCTTGTTTGTGTTGAGGAATGAGGCATCTCAGGTTCACCCTGACGCACGCTGATCCGATACCATCATCACTCGATCCTCCAGAGACCCGACATTCCCACGCCTCACCATCCTCATGCGACCAAGTCCAGTGTCCCGACACGACCGGACGCCTGTTATCAGACCTCCACCCATCATCACAAGACCTTCCAAATTCAATGCTGCCAAATAATCCGTTATCTTGTTACTGTCCAATCACAGACATATGATGAGAAATGTCCACAGATCCGTCCTGAAGTCTGAGCTAGACTGACAGACAGACACATTCAACCTGCATTTAATAAGTATTAAATCTTTAGTTGGTTAGTGTTGACTGTAAGTGTTGATGTTGCAGAGCACTTCCATTCACCTGCAGTGTTTATTTGTCTGTACCCTACTGAGCAGACTTGTTTCGACAGGTTTGAGGCCCAGAGCAGGTTCTTACAAAATAATTACATCCAGCTGTGGAGGAACCTGCTCTCTACTTATTCACTCCGTCAAACTCCACCTTGTAACAGATGAGAGAGAAGCCTCACAAACACTCTCAAGAAGAATCCAGATTTGTTGCTCTGCTTAAATAAATAAGTGAAATAATTAAAGAAAAATAAAGAAACTGTCTATTTCTAATCCATTCTGTAACTGAGTCCAGGACAACGTCCTCCACCCCATCACACGCACTTTGAGGACCTTCTCAGTTAAGATGGAACAGGAAATGTTTTTCTCTGAACAGTTACCACAAAGTAGGAAGTATATAATTATGTAGAAGAGGTTAGTGCGTTGTAGCATTTGAACAGTTCCCTCCACATTCTTTGGGTCGTGTGGTGTATTAAGCCTGGAGCTCCAGGGGGAACATTTTCCTCATGGAGGAACATAATGCTAATAAATAAACACATTAGCCTATAAATAAGGAGAGCAGCATGTGGTTTCTTCATCAGCTCTGGATATTGTTGGTCCCTCAGAGCTCATCTCTCGTCTCAGGCCTCTGCATTCTGTCGTCTTCTGCGCTTCATCTTTAAGTGTTTTTCAGGCTTACAGCATTTTATTTGAAGATAAATTTCCTTCTGTCTCAGAGGAACAAACAGCTGCTGGGGAAGGAACCTCATCGGAACACACTGCTCTTCTTCATGGTGGTGGGTCTTAAACCTACTCTCACTGAGCCAGTACTGTCCAAAGCACACAGCCGGTTCCACCAGGGAGAATATACTAAATACTACACACAGAGGTGTATGTGGACGCTATTTTGTGTAACTGGGTTTAAAGCACATGACCCGCTGCACCTGAAACACAAATGTTTGGAAAATCCTAAATGTATGTAAATAAACCCTTTGTGTGTGTGTGTGTGTGTGTGTGGGTCTTGGCTCCACTGTGGTGTGGTATGGTGTGGTATCGGGTGGGGGGGTGCCTTGAATCCTGAGCTTTTAATCACACACTCTAATCCAACAAACAGCTGCAGTGTGTAACGTCCTGATCCACAGAGACAGACTCCACTGTCACCATGCAGATAACTAAGAGTCCAAATATAACACAAATACCATATACAACACACACACACACACACACACACACAACGTATTCAATCATGAGACGATTGTACTTTTCTCTTCAGGTTGTTTTTGTGAATTCAGGTCTTAGGTTTAAAATGTTAAGCAAACAGCCTCAGGTCAGGAGAAAGTGTGAGAAAGTTAGTGGGAATGTTGGCGTCTCCGGTGTGACGTCCCCCCGTGAGCCCTGCGACTGTAACTGAGCAGACGATGATCCAAGAATGAAGCTGCAGTTTCAGTCTGCACCAACTGACCCATGCACTGACCTGAGATCAGCTCCAAGTGGTGAATAGGAAGGCTGATCTGAGAACGGCGTTCTGCAGTGATCGGTCTGAGAACCTGGAGGATCGGGTGTTAGCCGATAGCACTCTGGGATAGAGTGATGAAACAAGAGAGAAACTCTACGAGATCTGTACAGATGAGGGGGATGGGAACGGGAACGAGTACGAGATAAAGCAGGAGAGTGAAAGAGACTGTGTCCTAAATGAGAGGTACAGGCCTTGATATCAGCTGCTTTATATTACATGTACAGTCATCAGTTTCTGATCACCAGAGGAACGGGTCTGAGGGTCTCCCACCTTCAGCTCCATGCTCTCATAACACACAGGTTTCTAATGAACAACACACTCCTGAACAAACGAACAACAACAAAAACTCAAACGCAAATTCATTCAAATCTATGAGAAGTGTCTTTACATGAAACAGCAACAAAACTGAAAACACAACCTGAGAGAAGTGCACACCGACTACACAAACACAGAAAACACTTCCAACATTGCCTTCAAGTATGTGTGTGTTTGTGTGTGTGTTTGGATGTATGTTAATGTGTTTTTGTTTGTGTGTTTGAGTATGCATTTGTGTGTTGGGTTGTGTGTGTGTGTGTGTGTGTGTGTGTGTGT
>JAFMOD010000330.1:151160-163949 GCA_019802435.1 Corydoras maculifer
GCTGACAGCTGAACACACCCTGCATCACACACACACACACACACACACACACACACACACACACACACGTATTTACAGAGATGCCAGTGTGTGTAAGGTGGAGGTCAGAGTGACTCAGTACAGCACAGACAGTCAGTGTGCCTCCTGTCCATCATCCTTCAGCTTCAATCAGCTCACATTTATTATTCATCAGTTCTATATTTCTAAGCCTCACCTGTCTGTCTCTCTGTCTGTCTCTCTCTCTGTCTGTTCTGTCTGTCTGTCTGTTCTGCAGGAGAACCAGTTGCAGACTTGTAGTCTGTGTCTCTGTGCTAATCCTGTTTCAGGTCTTAAACAGATTAAAAGCTTTTGGGGGCTGTGTGTGGTCCCCCCCCCTCTCAATCCCATCATTCCACAGTGTACTTACAGCTTGATCTGGACCCATCTGCATCTCAGCGTCTGCACTAATACAGAAGCACGTGCTGGATGATGAAGAGTGCTTCACAGAGGAGAACCCAGGATTCAGGACACAGTTCTTTAAAATGAAACGCCTGAAAGCTTTGAACCCACTGACTGAGAGCCAGCAGGTTTATGAAACCTCCCTCAACCAACCAGGTGAAGGTTCAGGATGAGGAAAGAACAGTGAGGACCAGGAGGAGAAGGAATGAGCAGGTGCTGGACAGAGAGGAGTTTGGCATGTTCTTTGTTGGTGTACATGTATGCAGCGCTGACCGTGAGGCAGCTTTGACCTTTTCATTGCACCACTTATTATTAATGGGTGTGATCACTCTGAACAGCATACATGGACATAATAAAACACATTAGGTGTTACCCACGATGCCTCAGCACAGTGACTCACCATCTCCACTGGGTGCACTGACTGTGGTCAGTCATGTTTCTGCTCTAGTCCAGATGTTCAGTCTGAGGACATTCTCAAACAGGTGGAGAAATATACAGAATCATTTACATTTCCTGACAGTAGAACAACAAGATGACAGCAAGCTGGAATGATGCTCATCCCTCAGCCCACGGTCAGCCCACGGTCAGCCCACGGTCAGCCCACACTCAGCCCACACTCAGCCCACACTCAGCCCATGGTGTGGTGTTATGCTCCATACGTTGTGTTTGAGTGGCCTTGCTTCTTCCTCTGTTACTCTGGTTACTCAGCTGCTATGTGCCTGCATGTCATGCTGGACGTCTGTGTGTGTGTGTGTGTGTGTGTGTGTGTGTGTGTGTGTGTGTGTGTGTGTGTGTGTGTGTGTGTGATAGCATGTAGCAGAAGAGCAGCAGCTGCATCCAGTCAGAGCTGCTGAGTGAAATTTAGGGTTCAGGTGGTGGAGCTGATAACTGACTGATGTTTCTGATAATCATTTAATAAAGAGACCCATCTGAGGATCATTCCCACCCCTCACCAACAGGTGTCGCACTCTAACACATGCTCTACAGTAGTGTCCACACCATGCTTTAAATCCAAATCCGGTAACTATTCAGATCTCGATCCAAAATCATGACTTTGTGTGTGTTGTGTGTTGAGGTGTGTGTTGTGTGTTGAGGTGTGTGTTGTGTGTTGAGGTGTGTGTTGTGTGTTGAGGTGTGTGTTGTGTGTTCAGGTGTGTTATTTACTTGGAGTGTTTTTTACAACCGTACATCGTCACAGAGCAGCTTTACAAAGTTATAAACCTTTAAACCCCTAAAGAGCAAGAGACAGCGGCAAGACAAAACTCCCTGTGATGTTGATATTTTAAGGAAAAAACCTTGTGAGGACCGAGGTGGTAAGTGATCATGTGACCCGTATTTAACAATTAAAACACTATATAAGTCCACTGAGGGCCAAAAACAAATGAGGTTGGGACTGCATCTAAATACTGAATCACATTAAGGATCAGCAGTGATTCAGTGAGTCAGTGATTCAGGTGATACATCAGAACCTTGCAGAACCTCCGCTCCGGTTGTGGGTGGAGGACAGGAGCGTGTTCACACCCCATGTGAAGTCGGGAGTTTGTACAAACAGACGGTCGCGTACCGGGGCCAACCTCGTAAAAGCGGCCCCCGTTCAGCTTTCCAACCGCACCGCCACGTTCCGCTGGCTTTCGAGGTTCTCAGTCCTGTTCTTATTTATTGAAATTGGACTGGACGTGTGATTCCGAGCTCATTACTCACCTCACCTGCCGCCGCCGCAGAGGAAGTTCAGTGGGTCGGGAGATTCACCTCCGAACCCGAGTCTGTCCACGGACCGGCCTGCTGTTAGAACCCTGGTACTGGAACTAACGCTAAAGGTTCCTCTAGGGAACCTGGTTGGATGTTTTGGAGGAACACTGGTTTGCTTGGTGGGTGTCTGTGGGGCATTTTAGGGAAGTCCCGCTTCAATGTATCTCCGCTGTCTCAGGAGGGACCAACTGCACCAGTCCTACAGGAAGTGGCGGGGTATCTCGGCACTTCCCCCCATTCACAGAGGACTGGTTCTTAATGTGGTGAGGCGTTTCCTCTGGGAGGTGGGGGTGGAGGTGGAGGTGGGGGTGAGGGAGTCGGTGAGAACCACAAGAGGAGGAAGACAACACTTTCTTATCTGCTGTTTGGTGCGATGTGGCGCCAAACTTTGCTCTCCCCCCCGACCTGGCAAAGCTGCGTGAGGTGGCACTGATCTCCACCAATGACTGAGGTCAAACAAAGGTCCTAACCCTGATCTAACCTGTAATGACCACAGAGCTTCCAGAGCCTGCTCGTACAGCGTCATCTCAGAGTGGTCAGGACTCAGAAGAGCTGGAACCTGAAGCCTCTGGATGGAACGAGTTCTAGGTTTAAACTTGCGTCACTCACAGTTACAGTTTGATATCAGGTCCAATGAGAACGTCCAGGAACCATTCACTGTTTTCCATGAGGCTGAATTCAGAGGTTCTAATGGGTCTGTAAACCATCTGCTGCTCCCACTGTCGGCATCATCAGAGAAACATCTCAGAGCGGGGTGTGAGAGCGACGTTTACCCGCCACGTCCCGTACCTCCGATCTGGAAACAATCGGACATGTGAGGATGGACGATGAAATCATTGGGCTTTGGTCTCCGTAGTTTCCATCCTCCGGTTCCACGTCTTACTCACTGTGTAAACAATCGGAGCGTATAAGCGGGAGAGGCCGCTCACATCCCTCATTGTTTTGGGAAGGGTGGTACACGGTGATGAGCGGAAACATCAACACCTCCTGATTCAATGCAGATCTGGACCGGGTCGAGCCTCAGCCCGGCAGCTACAGCAGCAGAACCCAACCGTCTCGTCTGGATCTTCTGAGGAGAGGTTCTCACATGGAGCCTGGTGGAGGAACGTGTCTGTCTGATCAGAGGTCTGATTGAGAGATCAGATGTTAGGTTCTGATCCATGGTTCTCCTGTTCCCATGGCATCTCATCCTCTTTAGAAATGATTCAGGAACTTGATTCAGCTCTGTGTTCATAAGTTTCTTAATTGAGTCTAAAGGTGTTTCGAATGTGAGTGAGTGCACCACACAGCCTATCCCGGTCCCTTATGACGTCCCTTGACCCGCAGTTAAGTCAGATTCTGTTTATCAGCAGATTGAGTTGTTATCCGGTGTTGAAGGTTCTCATGGGTGGAGTTCCAGCGAGGAGGCGACGTTCTCATCACTCAGGGAAGTGAGGGAGTCTGACGGAGTGTGGAGTCACCACTGAACATGACTGCAGATCAACCCCAGACTAAACCAAAACCTGGTCTAAACCGGATTACCGATGGCAACGGACTGGTGACCCAGTCTTCTGACCCCGCCCCCTTCGTACCAAAACCAGATGTAAATAAATAACCAAACTAAACTCAGCCAGTGTAGATCAGACTGACCCAGGATCACTGCGACCCCCCTGATTACCACCTGATCAGAAATGCCCCCCCACCCCTGAAGTTAAAGTCAGTCCAGCCCAGTAGAGGTCAGTCACGGTGGGGAGGTGGAGCTGCCGGTGCTGCGGGGGGGGCGGTGGGGTGGACATTGATCCCATATGGGAAGCGATTACTGAATCATGGAGCAGTGATGCAGCGACCCGCAGAAAACCTGCAACAGGATCCTGGAGGTATAATTAGGGAGGATAATTAGAGATGATTAGAGGGCATGTCTGCTCCCATGTTTACATGTGTGTAGTGTGGTTGCCATGGCAGCGAGTGTTTCAGATCTGTCAGAAAGCTCTTAAGGTTGCCATTCAGGACGATCTGAAAGACGAGCCGCGGTGCAGGAGTCGGTTCTGTTGGTTTGGACTCAGCGACACAGCGCTGCCGTTAATCCTTCATACTGTACTGCACCACTTCCTCCACCCTGCGTTTGTTTTCCATTAATCCTCCGGCCACGAGTGGTTTAACCTTATAACCCTCCTCATTTATCTCAGCAAGTAACTATGTGCCTGCATTTAACCGGCGCTGCACAGGAAACCACAACAAGAACCATCCAGCAGGGCGGCGCTGAGCCTGGTCTGATCTGAGCTTCTCTACAGGTGTGAGCATGGAGCACCAGGAACCAATCAGGTACCGCATCATACCCAAAAATAACCAGCCCCAAACCCGGGTTCTAATCACTGACGGATTAGTCAAGAAATAGTTAAGAGCCAACTAACAACTTCAACACTGACTACACATCTTAAACCTAAATCTGGGTTAGTTAGTCAGATTAGTCTGTCTTAGACTCATTACATCAGGTTAGTCTGGGTTAATGTTGTTTTGGATTAGGGATTAGGGATTAGGGATTGGGGTATTCAGGCTTTCTCAGAACGTGGTGGTCAGTACTTAATGGGATTAGTTCAAGTTAGTCTCATGTTAAGAGTAATCTGAATTAAATTAGATTTACTGGGATTATATTAGACCAGAAGATTAATCCAGGTTTAGTCAGTATTGTCTGGTCTAAACTGGACCTGGGATTAGACGAGGTGATCATCTAATCTATACTGGATTGGACCAGTTTCAGATCTCTGACGCTAATGAGTTTTACTTTTATATTTGAACTTTATTCATCTCTCCCTCTCACACACACACACACACACACACACACACACACACACACACACACACACACTCAGCACCGTGCCACTGAACCCGGGTGTGTTTTCTTTCTCTCTTTAAACACATCCTGTGGGTTTCGATTGGAAACGACAAACACAGACATTTTTTCCCGACCGCTGCCACTCGGAGGAGACCACGAAACGAGGTGGGGCCGTGTGCCTTCATTCCAAACATGCCAATTTCGTGGTTTTCTGACGCAAACTGGCATCCGTGGCCCAGTCTCGGCCCCACACCCCACGGACCTATCTGCCCCCCCCCCCCCGCACTGCTGTTGACAAATGGAGTCCCAAAAAATAAAAAATAAAGATTAGTGAAGAGTTTCATCTGCTTTTATCAACGGCTCAGAAATATGTTCCCTCACGGCGTCCAGCAGCGCAGCCTGGTTCTGCTTAGTTCTGTTCTGAGTGCAGCACGTTCGGGGGCGGGGGGGGGGGGCTGTCAGCTATCAGAGTCCTGAGAGAACAACACCCCATGGTGCTGCACCAGGGAGAGGAACCTGTACTACAGTATAGAACCCGTATGGAACGTTGACCAGGCAGGACAGAAGCACTGCAGTGTGTGTGAGTGGAGTAAGTGTGTGTGTGTGTGTGTGTGTGTGTGTGTGTCGGGTCGGTTCGGAACCCGCCGGCTCTGCGCGGTGTGGGACTGATTATTGATGTTCTAGGTGATCTGTATTATAATGGGTGCCTGATGTGGTTCCACATGCAGCTCAGTACCAGGAAATGCTTTTGGGTTCCCGGAGGACGAAGCGGAACCCGAGTGCTGGACCTCAGCAGTGTGTGTTAGCGTGGTACACCGTGGGCCGGTCCTGCCAGAACCCCCTCTGCGGAATATCTGTGAATGAAGTTGAGACTCCGGACCGGTTAGTGCAACTCACTCTGAGGTTCTGGACGTTTGGCGAGACGGTCCCTGCTCAGCCGTTAGTGAAACCCCCCCCCCCCACACACACACACACACTGGTGTTTACCTCCCGGACCCTGATTCTGGCGCGGCGCTGACCCGGTTTCGTAACACATCTAGCCTCGGCCGCTCTGCTCTAAATCTCAGTGACAGCTCTGGAACGTCTGAGGAGCTTCTGTGAAAAAAAGGCGGTGACGTGGTTTTAGAACGAAGACAACGTCCTGCTGGAACACCTGAGAAATCTCTGTGGGGGGGGGGCCTAGTGGGTGAACGCTTGGTTTTTATTGAAGGTGTGTTCAGTGGACCTACAGAACCTCGGTTCTCCGTCCTGCCACCTTCAGAGCAGGTCCAGGACAAAACCCAAAATGTCTGAAGACAGTGGGACCCAGCAGAGAGGAACCAGAACGCTGGGAAAGATTTCTCCTGGCATCCCAAAGCTGCGGGTCTGCGCTTCAACTGGATCAGCATGTGGAGGATTGTTCTGATTGTGAATAATGAGGAACAGATCGGGGCGTACGCCGCGCCTCCACCGGGGTGGAGGAACTTTTCCACAGTACAAACTGGAACCTTCAGTGACATTAACCTGGAGAACCGGTTACATACAGCAGATGCTCCCTCCTGACTCAAAGCATCCTAAAATAAAGAACCTTGGGCAGACAGTCCAATCGGAGCAGAACCCTCTGTCTTGTTAAATCAGGAACCATTAGGGTTTCACCCTGCAGATGGTCACACCGTGAATCCCCCAAACTGTGGACCTGGAAGATCTGCAGCTCTGATCTGACTCCCGCTGTGTGGAACCGTAATGACATGTTGGACCAGCATGGTTTGGAATTGTCTGTCTCTAAAATCGAACCCTTGCCGTGACCGCCCCGCCGATGCAGTTTGGCATGTTCACCCATGACCACTTGTACAGATGCAGAAAGGATCACAATGTGTTTAGAACATTTCTCCCCATGTGTTGAAGATTTAAGATGTTAGTTCAGCTTTCAGTCTGGAGTATGGGTTCCTGTTCGATTGGTTCTGCGCTCTAAACCAAAGCCACAGGGTCTTAATCTTTAGAACCTTCAGAAACGTTCCAGTGCAACCAGGGCCTCCAGACAATGTGTTTCAGAGACGACATTTGCCACGTATTGGACTTGGTGAACCTGGTGGATGTGGACCCGGCTGGACTCATGTCAGAGGTGTTCTCTCCGGCCCGATCGGTTCTGGTTCTCAGTGAGGCATGTCAGCCAGACCTCAAAATGAGCTCTGAGGGAAATCCTTGAAAGACTTTACATTGTGGAACCCTCCACGTCAGAACCTCCAGACTTCAGAGTGAGAGCAGCTCAGAGCCAAGAACATCCGAACGGAGACGAGGAGAGAACCTGCAGCGTTCGGAACCACGACCCGGAAACCCGGCAAGACTCACATGATCTACACGCCGCCTCTACTACTTAGAACATCTCTTATAATCTCATAATTATAATAATTTAATCCATAAACACTGTTTAATCTTAGAGATATAATCTCAGGATCTTCTTGTAGTTTCTCCTGGATTTTTATATTCAGAATCTCCTATTGGTTCCGTTTGGTTCTAAAGGTCCAACACAAATCTCACAGAATCTGCTGCTTCAGAAGTCCGACTCGGCGCAGCCCGAAGGACGGGAGGGTTCTCTAGATGCTTCCGTGATGGGAATTCCCGTCCGTGTCTGAGGTGACGGGATGAGGCGGCAGTGGGAAACACTGCAGCAGAACTGTGTGTGGTTTGGAACCGAACCCGGAGTGGAAACATGAAGCAGATCGTGGTGCCGCGTTCCCTCGGTTCCTCCTCCTCATTACTGGCCGTGTAATGGATGCTGGATTCCTCCGTGTCGTGGCTCCGATATGAAATTCCCAGTGTGATGAATTACAGCTGCTCCGTCTCCGAGCCGATGTTCCCCCAGAACGTGTTCTCCTCACATTCTCCTTATCAGCCCCGAGAGAACCTCATTAACCAGATTTGTCCTGAAGATCTTTACGTGATGGACACTCGGTTCTGAACGCTGCGGAGCTGCAGACCTAAACTCTGGAGAACAGACTCCTCAACCAAACCTATAAATCCACATCATTATATTACACACACACACACACAAAGACACAACACTCTGAGACCATGTGACATGTGTGTTGTGAGGACTCCTCCACTGAGCCTCAGTCCTCACAAAGTTTCTTCCTTAAAAAAACACTTTTCTTGCCACCGTCCAGCTCCTGAAGCCCCAAAGAGACAGTGGCAAGAAAAAAGTCCCAGAAGTGAAGTGAGTGAAGTGCACTCAGTTGTAGTGAGGGGTGTGTGATGATGATGATGATGATGATGATGATGATGTAGAGAGTGACGGGTCGCTGCAGAACATCAGGTCCGGGGTTCTTGTTGTGATGTCAGTGATCTCATCACCCAATAACACCGCACACCAGTGCTCCCTGTCCTGTCCTCCTGTCCTGTCGCTCTGTTCTATTGTCCTGTTCTTTTCTATTGTCCTGTTCTATTGTCCTGTTCTATTGTTCTGTTCTATTGTCCTGTTCTTTTCTATTGTCCTGTTCTGTTGTTCTGTTCTATTGTCCTGTTCTATTGTCCTGTTCTATTGTTCTGTTCTATTGTCCTGTTCTATTCTATTGTCCTGTTCTATTGTCCTGTTCTTTTCTATTGTCCTGTTCTATTGTTCTGTTCTATTGTCCTGTTCTTTTCTATTGTCCTGTTCTATTGTTCTGTTCTATTGTCCTGTTCTATTCTATTGTCCTGTTCTTTTCTATTGTCCTGTTCTATTGTTCTGTTCTATTGTCCTGTTCTATTCTATTGTCCTGTTCTATTGTTCTTTTCTATTGTTCTGTTCTATTGTCCTGTTCTATTCTATTGTCCTTTTCTATTGTCCTGTTCTATTCTATTGTTCTATTCTATTGTCCTTTTCTATTGTCCTGTTCTATTTTCCTGTTCTGTTGTTCTGTTCTGTTGTTCTGTTCTGTTGTTCTGTTCTTTTCTATTGTCCTGTTCTATTGTCCTGTTCTATTCTATTGTTCTATTCTATTGTCCTGTTCTATTGTCCTGTTCTATTGTTCTGTTCTGTTGTCCTGTTCTATTGTCCTGAGGTGGACATGGGTTTTTGTTGAGATGTTTCAGCAGAGCCGTTCTGTCTGATTGATGTTCCGGGTGATGAACGGTTCTTCAGGGTGGGTTTGGGGAACCGTCCAGGTCCCGGTGAGCAGCATCACTGTGGACTCCAGACGAGAGCGTATCATCAGTGTAAGGTTCTTACAGAGAACTTAGACCGATCCATAATCAGAACCAGAACCAGAACCGAAAGGACACAAACCTGTAACGTGAGCCGTGATGGATGTCCTTTTAAAACAGACTGCAGACAGAAGCTCATCTCCACCCGAACCCCCGTGTCCCCCGGTCCAGACCTTAGAACCGGTTCTCATTTGTTAAAGGTGCAGAAAGCTGAAGCATGTCTGAGGTTGGAGTTAAAGCTCAATGTGAAGCTGATGTGAGCCACAGTTCATTCACCCACATTCACCACCACCACCCACATCCACCAACATCCACCACCACCACCCACATCCACCACCCACATCCACTGAGATCCACACACTTTCACAGTGAAAATAAAGGTATGCTGGTAAAGTCAGTATCTCAGGTGTGTCCACCCGGTTTCACCCGGTCCCCAATGAACAGAGGAACCTGACTGAGGACTGACCGAACACAAACAGAACACATGTAAAAGACCAGAACACCAGGAACCATACTGAGAACCCTCATGTCTCCACAGAGAGCCTGAGTGAGTGAGAAAGTGAGAGAGAGAGTGAGAGAGAGAGTGAGATGGAAGGGGTGAATGAGAGAGTGGGTAAGAGTGTGAGAAAGTAAGAGAGAGTGAGTGAGTGAGAAAGTAAGAGAGAGTGAGATGGTAAGTGGGTGAATGAGAGAGCGGGTGAGAGAGTGAGATGGTGAGTGAGTGAGAGAGAGAGTGAGATGGTGAGTGAGTAAATGAGAGAGTGGGTGAGAGAGTGAGAAAGTGAGAGAGTAAGAAAGTGAGAGAGTGAGAAAGTGAGAGAGTAAGAAAGTGAGAGAGAGAGTGAGATGGTGAGTGAGAGAGTGGGTGAGAAAGTGAGAGAGTGAGTGAGTGAGTGAGTGAGTGAGTGAGTGGTACTCAGTAGATCAGGGTTCGGTGCTCAGCCCGTCTCCGGTTCTCTGCGGTTGTTTTGACGTTTTATTGTTTAATGTAATAAGCGTCGGCGTTGCGTCCAGAACGCGTCGCCAAATAAAGCAGAAGAATGTGAGTCAGTTCCCCGCGCTCGGAGAACCGGCTCTCGGAGACGCAGCCGAGCTCCGCCCCGTCTGACGCTGGGACACGCCAAATATTCACGAGTCTGAAAACATCGGTCTACCACAGGTGCAGCTATTCCGTGCCGATTAGCGAGCGCCTCCGCCCGCAAATTCCCCTGCCCCATCTCGAGAGGAAAACAAGTATGGAGGAGGGGGCGGGGCTTGTGCTCACACACTCAGGTTGGACCGGCGTGGGGTTCGAATCACGGAGGGGATTCCGGTCTGATACCCGCCGGGAAATCCGTCCCCCCCCCCCCCCCGTATCTGTTCCACATGTGGCCGGTTCGAGTCCAGTGAGTTCAACATCTGGGAATCTTTTGCGCTCCTCGATGGCACTGCAGACCTTGGACTCCGGTTCCTCCAGCTTTTCCACAAAAATAGGTGTTGTCCCGAAATTCCTGCAGTTAGAGAAATAAACTGACAGAGGTCCGTCCGCCTCGTACCGCTCGCTGGGTGCCATTACAGACGGTTCTCCTGGGTACTGACCGGGATAGGTTTCAGCTCCTCTACGGTCCGGTTCCTCCTGAGGTCTGCGGGTCACCGGGGCCGCCGTTTACAACCCGCTGCGGTCGCAGTACTCACTGCTGAGCTCCTCACGTAGAACATGGTTCCTCTCTGGTCTGTATACTTTGATCAGGAACCAGGAACTATAAGGATGAATAAATGGACACTCACGTTAAAATAAACTCTTCAGATAATCTGCCTCTAATGAACCGTCCTGCTGCAGAACCAGTACCCGAACCCAAACGGAACCCTACCTTTATACACCCCCCCCATCCGAAAGTCTGAGGAGGATCAAGCTGGGACCCTGAACCATGCTACTGCGGGAACCATCTGGCAGAACCTCCTGGGAAATCTCCTTCATTATGGTGCCACCTACAGGACCTGATGGAAAGCAGTGGAGGACTGACGGACCCTTGGATTTATTTAATAAATGGATGGTTCCGCTCAGGGCCTCGGAGAACCCATCCCCCCGTGTCCTGTGTTCTAACAAATCGCAGGGCAGAATGTAACTGGCATCAGGTTCTGAACCCGAGCCTGGCATCAAACGAATGGGTTTCCTTAAAATGAAGGAGGGCAGGAGCGAGACGCGTCCTACAGAAGTGTTCCAGATGGACCTGTGACCGAGCCAAAGAGGAATGTGTGTACGAGTCGGGCGCTTAAAGCAGAGCGATGGAATTCAGTTCAGGAGGCCGCATGCCACCAGTGCTCACCGTCTACTGCCACCTGGAGGCTCCGCCCCCAAATTACTAGGAGGTTTTGGATTTGCAAAAGGAAAACAGGAGAACACAGCTACAGAACCCTGCGAGCCGTGTGCATGTGGTTGGACCCGGGTTGGCGCTGGGCTCGGCGGCGGGGGTGTGAGTGATGGTGTGCTAGCTCTGGATCCTCGGCCGTTCCTCCACTCGCTCCTGGTTCCGTGTCGGCCTCATTAAACGGGTCTCCTCACCATCTGGACTCCGCGACCCCTCGATCCGTCAATCGAACCCGCTTCACTGGAATGCGCCTGGCACGGCAGAGCGAGGACACACGGTGGAAGAACGTCTAAAGCACGGCCGTCTGGGTGAGTGATCCCTGACTCGCCGGTGGACACGCGCCAACGAGGACTTTCCCAAAGTTCCACCCTGCAGTGCAGAGTGTGTGATCTGTGAAATGCACACCGGCTCCGGATCAGCTGCCTTCACTTAAGTGACAGAGCAACTGATCTAAAGCAGCGTGAAATGGTAAAACAACACAGCTTAAGAACAGGGTGGAACCTAAAACCCCGACCATGTGTCCACTCGCCAGAGCGCGGCCTCAGCACAGGGTTCCAGACATTCCACATCCTCCACATGACTTCATCCCGTCCACACAATCAGGACCTCAGATTTGTTGTGTCTGCCGCTAACACGTCAGGTTCACGGAGATGTGAGCTGGCGGTGAGGAACCGATAGCGGAGGCCTCCGTACGACTGTGTGGTCCGTCAGGATGGGTCCCGAAGAACCTCAGAGGATCCGAGGACGGTCCTCATTAACATTATTGACACCAGGTTGAGTCGAGCGTAAAAGGATGACGGGAGAGGCTCCATGGAATGGTTCCTAATGAGAAGCAGCTTCCCGAGGTTCACGTTTCTGTAGTAGGCAGATGTTTTGGGCGCAGGATCGAGGACGGAATTAAACCACCTGAGGGGGGCGGAGTTCTCTCAGATTTGAGGTTTCATGAGGTGGGGGGGGTTCTGGAGGTGTTTGGATGAAGGTTGAACATGTTTTCGTTGGTTCTGTATGAATGCTGGTTACATGAAGGTTCCATGTTCTCCAGTTAGCAGCAGTCATGATCCCATGGTGCATCAGTCGGGAGTTTGGGACTTTCCCGGATTGATTGTTTCCACTCTTCAGACGTTCCGCCGTTGTGTTTGGCCTGCGCTGGAGGGAGGAGTGCCCGGTTCTTATATCGGTTCCTGAAAACATCTGAGTGTGTTTCTCCATGTGCCCCAAACGCGCTGGAGAACAGTCCCCGCCCGTCGCTCTGCATTATTCACCCCCCCCCCCCCCCCCCCC
>JAFMOD010000330.1:167310-188224 GCA_019802435.1 Corydoras maculifer
GCCCCCCCCCCCCCCAGTCGGGTTGGGGTGATGTTAAGCAGCGAGCACGAGCGAGGTCGCCTTCCTGTAACCCGAATCCCCCCGAGCGCCGCCGAGGAACGGCACCTGCAGCCTCCGCCGGCCAGCGTGTGAGTCACGGCCCGCGGCCTCAGACCTCCTGAAGGGCTGGACTTCATCTCACTGCTGTCCTCACTCAGCATTCCAATTCATCCTAAAGACACTGATCACTCAGGGCTTCATGGTTCCCCATCAAAACGAGGCCTTCCCCAAACTGTTCAGTCCGTACATCAGACTCGATGAGGTTCTCCGTCTGTCAGCGTGGGAGATCCGGTGCTTCCACCACGCCCGCACGAAGACTCAGAACCTGGAACCATTCTGTTGGGCTCAGTTCCATACAGCACCTCGAGCACCTGACCCAGTTCTTCACCTGGAAGTGTCCTCAGAAGAAGCTCGTTCCTTCAGAGCAGGATCATTCAGATCAGTTTGAACCCGTTTGGGGGACAGTTCCTCTAATGAGTTCACGTTTCCATTATTTGACTTCCTTTACGTTACAGGAACTCTGGATGAGTTCCACGTTCTCACCTGTACACCATGGAAAGTTCTGAGAGGCAGAGGAACGGTTCCTGACAGCAGAGTGGAGTGGTCAGAGGGTGAACCGTTTGGTTCCACAGTACCACGCCCGTCTCCTCGGCTCTGTTCTGTTCCCACGACGGCCGCTGATCGATTTACCGTCGATACGGAGACGGGCCGTCTGCGGCGGCAGAGCCAGGAACAATCTGTGGCGGCTCCGCATGGTCCGGCGCGAGCCTGCGGGCGGATCTCTCGTGCAGGATCCGCGGTCAGGGCAAACCGCCGCCACTTCCTCACTCGTCCACATGCACCATCACACAGATCCTACAGCCCGCTGCCCTGCCACTGCCGCTGCACCCAATCTGAGCACGGCCGGGACAGGCCTCAGAGGAACACCCCCGCTCGCATAATAAACTCACAGAGAGACAGAGACAGAGAGAGAGAGAGAGAGACCAGTACAAACCATGGCTGGTTCATACTGGTTACAGTTCTAACCACAGTGGGCGGGGCCTCAGTCTGAGGTAATACAGGGTTTATTCATTTGAATTGAATCATTTAATATGATTCAGTATAATTCACTTTATTTTCACTTACAGATTATACAGATGATTCTGAATCAAATAGCTGGTTCATTTTACACTCTGTAACATAAACAGAACCTGGACGGAGGCGGGGTTTAGTGATGTCAGAGCATCATTACAAGTGTCTCAGGTAAGCACATCCCTCATCATCATCATCATCATCATCATCCTCCTCCTCCATCCCATAATGAAATGTTTATTATTGAGTCATTAAGGCCTGTATCACACAGCGATCACCTGATGTAGCATTAGCATTAGCAGTGGATGTTCTGCAGAGTATTGATCAGTATTGATAACTAATAGGATCAGTGTGAGCGGGCAGAGGAAGGAGCCGTTGCTTAGTGACAGCTGTAAATACAGATGCATCCCCTTAACCTCCTGTAGGGGGAGACAAACACTCATGCAGAAAGTGAAGGGTAAGGTCAGATGGGTTTCGCCCCGTCGTCGGGGTCAGGAGCGGGGCAGATCTGTGACGCATGCGGGACCCTCACTCACCATGAAGGGTGTAGTGTTAATGAAGTGTCCTCTCCCTCTTCACAGTCGGCCTTCTGATTCATGTCCATGGTGACTGTGTTTAGTGAGAGAACGTTCAGGTTTTACACTCTGTGTGTTTCTGAAGCTCCACATCGCCCCCTGGTGTTCTGACATTTACACTCCACTGTACAGTCTACATCATCATCATCATCGTGTGTGTGTGTGTGTGTGTGTGGACTGAGTGGGCGGGGTTAAAGCAGTCTTCTGATGCGGTGGGTGTGTTTATCCACAGTGATGACCGTGCGCTCGGTGGAGGACATCAACACGTCCAGAGCTTCGTCCTGCCGCTCGAGTTCAGTCTCAGCGTCCAGAGCCAGAGACCGTAACTGTAATAACATCTGCACACACACACACACACACACACACACACACACACACAGAGACACACACACACACACACACACACACACACACACACAGTAAGCAACAGTGGAGGGAGGGTTCAGGTTGAATATAAAAGGGAAAAAAGAGGAGAACCTGTTGAAGTTCCTGAGCCTCCTCCTCACTCACTGAGGAACTCTGAACCTGAACCTGAACTGGAACCAGTTCTCCTGCAGGAACCTGCACCATGCCATGAGGGTCTGACCTCACTTCTACACACACACACACAGAGTAGGTCATCAAAGGGGGAGGAGCTAAACCCATCACCCCTGCCCTGTGGTTCAGTCTGATGAGTGTACCTGCCCCCCACAGTGCAGATGCCCCCGCTGTGATGTCATCAGTGGGTGTGGTTTGGAAGGGCGTGTAATCGCGGGCGAATTCCACTTTCTTTTTGTACTGCAGCTCCAGGACACGGCGCACTTCGTCCATCTTGGCGGACAGCAGGCGGAAGCAGACGTCCGGTCGCCCGATGTAGCGTTGTCTCACGCTGACATCACAGGCGCCATGGATACGGACCTCGTCCACTTCCTGTTTCCTGAAATGATGCACGAGGCGTCCGCTGGCGTCTCGCAGGTCCAGCCCTGAGGTCAGCACGCACAGAGAGCCCGCGCTCACGGCGGCCGCCTCGGCCTCGCCCCCGCGGGAGAACACCACGGGGACGCGGATCACCTCCCCCGAGGATTTCACAGAGTCATCGGTGGGCGGAGCCTTGACGTCGGCCTTATCCGCTTCAGGCTGGTTCCTCCTGGACCAGGGTAGTTTAGCAAACGGCCACCAGGCGGGGCTCTCGAGCTCAGACAGCAACCTGAACAGAGCACACAGAGGAAGTGGATCATCACCTGATAAAGTGAGCTCCGATTGGCTGAAAGCAGGACCAATGACATCACTGTGAGGGGAGGAGCACAGCAGCAGATGGGATAGGTCGCAGGGAACCAATCTGCTGGTTTCACCTCTGAACCCACATACCTGTCGGCCACGCCCAGGTCACTCTGCATCTTCTCCAGGTCGTGGGTCATGTGATGCAGCTGCTCTCCCTGATGGCTGAGCGCCGTCCCGGCGTGGGTCAGGTGCTGCTGGGCATCGGCCACCGCGCCGAGGAGTCTCCGCCCCGCGCCGGGCGGCGTGCGTCCGAGTCCGCCGTCCGCCGTCAGCGCCTCCCTCCAGAAATGGCGCAGCACCGGGTGGGCGGCGCCCGCGCTCGGCTTCACCGAGCTGAACCAGTGCTTGGCTCCGCCCCGTTCCCGCAGCGTGATGGCGCTGAAGATCAGACAGGTGGACTCGGTGTCCACGTGCGTCAGGTGGCGCAGGGGCAGCACCAGGCCGGCCGGCCGGCTCCCGGGAGCGGGGGTCCCGGGGGCGGGGCTAAAGCAGACGGCGGCGGGCGTCAGCGTGAGGCGGCCGCTCACCCAGCGCCGCTCCTCGTTGACGTAGCGTGAACACGCCCAGCTGCGCACCTGCGGCTCGCCGCTCATCATCGACGGGGGGCGGGGCAACGTGTGGTCATGTGCCTCAGAGCTCCGCCCACCTTCATCACAGATCCTCCACCATACGCTTCAGTGGAGATGTCGTCACCGTGACAACGACCTCACACACATCCACATACAGAGTCAGGTTTTCGGACAGAAACTGTGACGTCACACCTTACGCTTATTACGTCGCGTTCAAAGTGAAGCGTTCAGAATGAGTTCAGAAATGAGGAAATGAGTTTAAATGATGCTTACAGCGGCGGCTCCGTTTGATCTCTGACGTTCAACTTTATAATAATGAAGTTAAATGATGAGGGAACAGCCGCGCTGTCCGTCCTCCCTCTGCGAACACTGCACCGCCAACAACCGCCGCCGCCACATCCCGCACCCCGTCAGGACCCCGGGCAGCCTCACCACTGCCTGAGCGCAACGCCCTGAATAACCTCAAGTTTAAACCAAATGTAACGTTATAATCGTTTGTATTTAATTAAGTAACATTAATAATTATAATAATAATAATAATTAATACGCTTTTTTTCGACTTTGATAATCAGAATTCAAAGCAAAGAAATGCCGCCGACACTCTGATCGAGTTTACAGTGCATTCTGGGTATTTGATTTATCTATCACAAATATTAATTAATAAAGTTATTGATCGAGAGCTTTGACGTCACCAGCGATCGCTACAGCACGTTTCTATTGGAGGTTCATTTTCGGGGCGGGGCTTTGAGGTTTAACCAATCATGTTGCAGGGGTGCGGACTGTGGCGGGAACAGCGCGTGATGCAGCACGTGCCGTGTTTACGCTTCAGAGCGGAAGTTGTGTTCGGTTTGAAGCGTTTTAATTAAACTGATCATGGAAATCAGATCGATAATTACGGTTTAAATACCGAGCTTTTAACTGAGGGTGACGTTTAAACTCGAGTTTAGGGCAGGAGACGAGGTTTAATTCAGCACGCGTGTCACGTGACTGCAGTCCTGATCAGATCGATCGGCATCATAATCGATTCATCAGAGGATCCCACGTCACGTGACCCAGCGTGTGGTTTCAGTGAAGCTGTCTGTAATGAAGGGCACATCGCTGCTGTTTAGTTCCCGGTGAGGAACTGAGGACGGTTCAGGAACTCTGATGGACAGAGAGACTTTATCAGAGGTGACCGAGGTCAGGCAGACAGTTCCGGAACCATCTCCATCTCTGCATTACATCCACTCACAGCTCAGCTACTCCACGTTCTTCAGGGAACATCTGATCAGGAACCAGCCCTGCATCCTCTCCAGAACCTTCACCCAGAACTGGAACTGCAGGAGGACCTGGCTGAGTGGAGATGGAACTCCAGACTTCTGCTCTCTGCTGGAGATCTTTGGTAAGAAAGCAAAAGCAGAACCTTCTCCTGGAACCTTCTCCTGGTTCTGCAGCACGAACAGAGAACGGACTCAGAACCACAAAATCATTGATGAAACGAGGCTTCATAATTAAAACATTCCAATTAAAAGATTGATATTCAATATTTAATTTTTGTTGCTTTTTATTAAATTCTACAGGTTCAGTCTTTTTTTTTTGTTTGGTTCTCGTTATGGTTCTAGGTGACACTCCGGTTCCGGTGGCAGACTGCTGTATTAAAGAATACAACTCGAACCCCAAACAGACCCTGACCTTCAGAGAGTTCCTGCAGTACTGGAAACAGGTTCTTCACAATGGTTCCTGCTCACGTTCGACCTGCCTCTACTTGAAGGACTGGCACATGAGCAGGTACCAACAAGCAAGTTCCAGTTCCCATGTTTTAATTTAAAAGTGGGAGTAACAGGGTTCTGATGGTTCCTGTATTGGGGTGGCAGTGACGGGGTTCTGATGGTTCCTGTATTGGGGTGGCAGTGACGGGGTTCTGATGGTTCCTGTATTGGGGTGGCAGTGACGGGGTTCTGATGGTTCCTGTATTGGGGTGGCAGTGACGGGGTTCTGATGGTTCCTGTATTGGGGTGGCACCCCCCCCCCCCCCCCCCCCCCCCCCCCCCCCCCCCCCCCCCCCCCCCCCCCCCCCCCCCCCCCCCCCCCCCCCCCCCCCCCCCCCCCCCCCCCCCCCCCAACGAGTTCGGGGACATGCATCAGGAGGACGACTATCGCTTCGTCTACATGGGTCCTAAAGGTTCCTGGTAAAGCGGTGGTTGTAGTTTCTGTTGATGGTGATGCGGTTCCGGTGGTCCTCAGCTGCTCTCCGTCTCAGGACCCCGTTCCACGCCGACGTGCTGCGCTCCTTCAGCTGGTCAGCCAACGTGTGCGGGAGGAAGCGCTGGCTGCTGTACGCCCCGGGGCAGGAGGACGTCCTGCGCGATGCCCGGGGGGAACTGCCCTATGACATCACGGCACCAGAGCTGCGGGACCCCCGACAGTACCCACGGTGCAGCGAGGCGGCGCCACCTCTGGAGGTGATTCAGGAGGCGGGCGAGATCATCTTCATACCCAGTGGCTGGTTCCATCAGGTCCACAACCTGGTGAGGAGAACATGCTCAAGTACAGTCCACATGTTACAGTGACTGATGAGAGCAGCAGCAACCACCAACCGTGTGTGTGTGTGTGTGTGTGCAGGAGGATACCATCAGTATTAACCATAACTGGGTGAACGGGTGTAATGTGGGCGTGGTTTGGAGGTTCCTGCAGGCGGAGCTTAGATCTGTGCAGAAGGAGATTGAACAGTGGAGAGAGAGCATGGAGTCGTGGAACCAGCACTGTCAGGTACCGATTCATCCCTCCCCCCCCCCACACACACACCCGGCGGTGCGTGACCTCTGTGGTCGCTGTGTGCAGGTGATGATGAAGTCCTGTACGGGGATGAACTACGCCGGCTTCGCCTCGTTCCTCAGAACCATCGCGAGGAACCGTATCTGCTACCTGACCTCCGGACACCCCACGACCACCCCCGAGTCTCTGAGTGCACTCGGACCGCACCATGCCATCTTTGACCTGCAGAGGGTGCTAGAGACCCTGCAGCTGATGCAAAGAGATGAGGACTTTCAGGAGGTGGAGGATTCAGAGCTGGACTTTAAGGTGGAGGAGCTCCTGCAGGAGATCACACAGACCATCACCTCCACCAGCTCCACCACGTCAGAATGAACCCAACAAACGACTCACGACTCACTGAACACAAGCTCCTTAATACACAAATGACTCACTGAGTCAGTATCATTTGCTGAAGTTAAATGATTGTTCAAACGGAATGATTCACTCATTTAGTGACTCACATGGTTCCTGTTTAGGATTAAATGACTCAGTGAATCATTTGGTCTTTGTGGAGAAATTAAACTTTATTATAATAAATAAATGTAATTAAATATTCGTTATAATTTCGTCTTCACGTCCTCGGGCCACCACTGCGGGACCGCCGGGGTCACGGTCACTCTGTCTGGAGAGCTCCGGATCAGGAGGGTCTCACGGGCGTGGCTCAGTCGCACCAGGCTCAGCCCGACCCGTCCGACTCCCGCCCTCAGGTATCCCGCCGGTTGACCCCGCTCGGACTCCAGGGCGGCTCCGGGGGGCAGGTGCTCCGCGGGGACGGAGAGGCGCACAGGCATCAGGCGCTTGCGGACGACCCCGGTGTGGTGAGTGCGAGCGGTCAGCTCCTGCCCCAGGTAACAGCCTTTAGAGAAGCTGATCCCGTTCAGGAAGGCCAGGTTGGACTCCAGAGGAAGAGCGTCCCCCGGTGGCAGGTCTCTGACCCCCTCAGGTACACCTGCATGGGAAAAGGGCGGGTGAGTAACGGGTCAGGCTTTAGGACCGCCGCACACCGTCCGTGCAGTGTCATCATACCGAGTGTGTAGCGATGGTGATGATAGTCGTCCACGTTGCCGTGGTTACATGCAGCTATCAGGCGTTCAGGGTTCTCCTGCGTCCCGGTGATCAGTCTCCACCCCATCAGAGGAGTTCGGGGGTCTTGCACCATCAGGACCACCTTGTTGCTGTCCTTCACCTGTGGCTCAGGAGTGGGCGTGGCTCGGATGTGGGTGGGGTCAGCAGAGTCGGGCGCCAGCAGCGACCACAGCCTCAGATCCGTGCACGCGTCCACCCACACCCGGCGGCGGAGCTGATAGGTCTTCAGGTGACGCGCGATGGAGTCCTGAACAGACGCATCACACTCCAAAAGAACGGCACTGACGTCATCAGGCCCCGCCTCCATCCTGCCAATGACATCATCTACTGAACCTGAGGGTTCACCCCCCCCACACACACACACACACCAAACCCCCCCTCCTTTCTCTTTGATTTATCAGCTTGGGTTCGTCTGACTGAACTGTATATCCAACACTTATTTAATTAATTAACTGATTAATTATTTAATGATTTATTACATTAATTAATTAACGTCAGATTTATAATGACGCACTCTGTGGTTTAATGTTAAAACCGGCTCCTCAGAAACACGTGACCCCGTTCCAGCAGCAGGAACTAACCCCGCCCCTTTTAGCCTTAGGTCACGTAACCCCCCTTGCCCTACCTGTAGATGATGACGTCATAGAGGGTTCTGCCCCGCGCGCTGAGCAGGTGTGTGTACAGCGCGGGCAGTGCGCGTTCCCGCAGCGCGTGCACGTCGTTTGTGATCAGTCCCTGCAGGTAGGTGGAGGTGTCAGGTCCCCGGATGTAAATCCCACACCTGTCCGTCAGCCGGAAGCACCTCACCTCACCTGCACCTCCAGCACAGCCGCGGGGGGGGGCGCGCACGGACCGCTGGAACCGCGCGGTGCGGCTCATCAGCACCGCCCCCCCCGCCGCCCGCAATAAAGCCCTCATCCTCCAACTGACCGCTCCGACACCCCGCCTGACCCCGGGGCCGAGCCTGGGTCCTACCCCGGCAAAGATCAACACTGTCCTCACGCGCCGGACACCGAGGTATGCACCGCGCGTGCGCGAGTCGTTACACGCATGCGCGTTGCGCGACGCGTACCAAGTCTTTGAGGAGTCGACTCGTTGTCGAGTCGCTGAGTTGATTTTCAGAGTGAATCAGATCCGAATCATCAAAGACTTTAAATCAGTTTCATTAATTTAATATTAGCATCATTAAACTCCCACGTGACAGATTTAAAGTTCTAAAGTTAAAAATGTAATAAAGCAAGCCAGAACCACACCAGAACCACACCAGAACCACACCCAAACATCCACCAGAGAGAGAGAGGGTGTGTGTGTGTGTGTGTGTGTGTGTGTGTGTGAGTGTGTGTGTGTGTGTGTGAGTGTGTGTGTGTGTGTGTGTGTGTGAGATAAGGGCAAGTCATAGAACGTTGTTTTAAACCGATTATTCATTCATTCCTTTCAGCCATTTTCTTCCGCACCGTGGGGGGGGCAGATACACCCAGGACAGAGGGGCAATCTATCACTGGACACACACACTCTATATGGGGCAATTTGGAGAATTCAATTGACTTGATCCATGTTTTTGAACTGTGGGAGGAAACGAATCAATAAACGAATTAATAAAGACTCATTATGAAGTCAATCAGCCTGTTCGTTAGGAAGGACAGGGTTCCAGACTAAACGCTCAGTCAGCATTTATTTACAGTTCAGAGGGGGCAGTAGTTTAGTGGTCAGGGTGTTGGTTATCAATCTGAAGGTTGTTGGTTCAAATCCCAGGTCCACTGAAGTGACCAGTGTGGGTCCTTGAGCGAGACCTTTAACCCTCATTGCTGCAGGGGGCGCTGTGATGAACCCTGTGCTCACCGTGTAAGTCGATTTGGATAAAAGCATCCAATAAATGACCAAATGTAACGTAATGTAAATGTAAATGTAACGTAATGTAAATGTAGTTCAAATAAAGACATCAGACACGTCTTCTTCATCACAGAGAGTCAGGACGTCAGGATTCCTCTGAGACCGGGGGGGGGGGGGGGATCACCGTTATAACACTACAGAGATGTTAGAACCACTGAGCAGTTAGTTTCAGCAACGTTCCAAAACACCAAACACTTTCAGACAGCATGCTACATGTCCAGCCATCTTCACGTCCACCTGTCGTCCTGTCCTCTGTTCATAACCCCAGAACCAAACCTCGATCTGTGCTCCGTCTGTGTCAGCGTGAGGACCTCCGTCACAATGTGAGTGTTATCGTTAGCATCTGTAAAGTGAAGACATCATCGGGAACACACCACGTGGTTAAACACACTCTAGTCTTATGTTTGGAATCATCTGAGCATCTTTAGCATGTTCTCCTCCTGTTCTAAATCCACACTGACGTCTTTCCATTCTTCACTATGGTCCCAGTTTTCTCAGTCCCGGCTTTGGGCCGCGCCCCCTGTTTCTCTTGGGTGGAATTGGCCTGGTTCTGGTCGGACACGGGGCTGCTGGTCCTGGAGGGGGCGCTTTTGGCACCGCATGTCCGAAACGCCATGTCCAGCTGCTCCTGCGCTACACGCAGGTGATGATGAAGAGTGGCCAGGTCAGGTGGGAGGTTCTCCTCCAGCCCCGTGCAGTCCTGATCCTGGTTCTGAGAGAGAAGAACATGGTGGCTCTGGTTCTGAGAGAGGGGTCCGTTCTGGTTCTCCGATTTGAGAACAAAGTTGTAACCGGGAGGTGACGGCGGAATGTTGCGGGGGTATGGGAAGCTGCTGGACCGAAGATTGCGGTTCCTGACGCGGCGCTTTCGAATGGCGTCTCTGAAGGCGCCGACGCCGAGGTGCAACATCTCGCAGACGTTGAGCAGCAGACAGAGGCAGCTGACCACATACATGATGAGCAAGAAGATGGTCTTCTCAGTGGGACGCGACACGAAGCAGTCCACGCGGTGAGGACAGGGGGACCTATCACACACGTATGACGGGTGGACGCTAAATCCGTACAGCAGGTACTGACCCACGAGGAAGAAGACCTCGAAGACGGCGCGGGACATCAGCTGCAGGATGTAGATCCTCATCAGACCTTCCTGCGCTATCCGGCGACGCCCGTCGTGTTTTGCGGGGCGAGTCGAGGTTTTGTCCACCTCCATCTTGTTCTGGCGGAGCTCCAAGGCATCGTTGCAGATCATGGGTTCTGCGTCGTCGTCATTCTCATTGTCGTCGTTGTCCTCCTCCTCCGTCCGGTCTGCGCTCCTCCTGCTACGCCGGAGCCTGTTCTCCTCCCGGTCGGAGGCGCGTGTGATTTTGTGAATGGCGTAACCCAGGTACATGATGGACGGCGTGGAGATCATGATGATCTGGAAGACCCAGAAGCGCACATGCGAGAGCGGCGCGAAGGCGTCGTAGCAGACGTTGTCACAGCCGGGCTGCTTGGTGTTGCAGGTGAACTTGGACTGCTCATCTGAGTAGATGGACTCGCCGCCCACCGCGGTCAGCACGATCCGGAACACCACCAGAACCGTGAGCCACACCTTCCCCACGAAGGTGGAGTGGTTGTGGATCTCCTCCAGGAGACGTGTGAGGAAGCTCCAGCTCATGGTGTTCATAAAGCAGCTTCAGATACTGTCTGCACAGAGAGCGGGTGTCAGCAACCACGCCAAACTTCATCAACGTTCACAATTAAATGAGTTCGTTAATCACCAGATAAACCCCACTGAGGTTCTGACTGCGACAGAGGAACGTCTCATTAACACGGCTCAGGATTTACACACTCAGATAAACACACACACACACACACACTCACACACACACACAGTATGTACAGAATGATGAATCTTACAGCTCTCAGCTCGAGATTTCAGATCAGAACATTTACACTCCAAACACTTACAGCTGTGGAACTGAAGAAGGTGCTTCATCCTTTACCTGTGGAACGTCTGAGACATAAAGACGAACCTCTGGAACACAGAACCTCCGTCATGTAGAAGCCGGTTGGATGTCCTGAGGAGGGAACCGTCATTTAGGCTTTTTGGTTTAATCCTGTTTTATTTAAACAGTTATCATCAGCTCTGTTCCGCTGTAGAACCTCACAATGTCCACGTCCTCAATCCAAAATCCTCTACACAACATTTGTAACAGCAGAAAGGAATAAAGAGAGGTTTTCATATTTCATCCTCCAGAGAACAGAACCCGCGGAGATGTGGATGCTTCAGCTCTGACAGGTTTCTGCTCTGGTTCCTGAACCTGTTGGAGTCATTTTGTTCTCCTTGGAGTTCATGGTTTGCTTCTTGATTCTGTACAGAGTGAGTGCACAGACCAGAGCATCAGAGTGTGTGTGTGTGTGTGTGTGTGTGTGTGTGTGTGAGATCATAGGGTACAGAGCGAGGTTCCTGCGGCAGTGCTGTGAGAACTGAGGAACTTGCAGCCTGTTAATTCTCCTCTAGTACACATTCTTCATATCATTAAAAAAGCTGTACATACAAAGGGCAGTGTGTGTGGTGTGTGTGTGTGTGTGTGTGTGTGTGTGTGTGTGTGAGGGTGGTGTACTGGGCAGTTGTTGGGGTCTTTGTCTCACAGTAAAAAGGTCCTGGGTTCAGCTTTTTGGTTTGGAGATTTTTCATGTTCTCCCCGTGTGTGTGTGTGTGTGCACAGTGATGGATCGGCACCATGTCCTGGGTGTATCTGTCCAAATGTTCTCCACAGTGGTTCAGCAGACAAAGCTAGTGCTGCTTGGAGATTGGTATGTTCTTTTTCTCACCCAATTGTCTTTAAATCTTTAAAATAGTCAAGGTGAAGACAAGGTCTCTCTCCCAAACACACACACACACACACACATTCTCTCTCTCTCTCTCTCTCTCGCTCACACACTCTCACAGGGCATGTCATAATATTTGGATGTGAGTGTTTATAGAACCTGATCTTCAGAGTGGATGATGGAACAGTGTGTCTCTTCTGTCTGATCTGTTCTTTATTTCGGGGCAGATGAGTTCTCATTCCTCCATCGTCCAGCAACACCCCCCACCCCCCCCCCCCCCCGTCAGGCGTGTGGTTCATGTCCTTTGTTATGGGTTGTAGAAATGGGGTTTAATGGAGATCTCTGTAAGTTCTGAGTTTAGAGTCTACCTTCAGTCTGTCAGAGGAACCCGAGAGGAACCTGAAGGGAAGCGGAACAGGCTTGTCTTCAGTCTGATTCTCAGAGAAGCGGTAGTTTCTCCTCGATGCCCTCTATAGGGTGGGGGTGGGGTGTGGGTGGGGTGGGGGATTGCATGTTGATTAGAGTGAGATGGTCAGTGGGCAGAGTGGGTGATATCGGCGTCATGCTGTGGGCTCCTGCTCAGATCTCTTTAGTGCATTGAAGTGTTCATCAGAGGGGACGGGGGGACGGCTGGACAGAATCGAGGGGGTATTACACATGGCCATGAATAAAGCAGAGTAGACTGGCACTGCCCCCAGGATGCCCCTCCATATCGCACCATGTGACCTCAGTGATGGAGAGGCAAAGCGGGGCGGGTGAGCCGTTCGTACACTCCGCACTGTGGGCACTAAGACCGCCGGCTGATGTTTACAGATCTGTCCTCATGTCCTTCTTCGTTCCACTGAGTTTAGTTCCTTTAACTTCCTTTGTGCCCTTCGTTCGTTCAGGGTCGTTCTTCGATCTCCTGCAGCTCTGTCTTCGTACACCAGGTGGAGCCATTTACAACTGTACTGCACTCAACAGTTAAAGTTCCATCATCCACCACTGTGAACGCGTCCCAAACCACACACATCAATAACAAACCAAACCACAGTGGACTAACGAAACACATTCAAAATAATATGGGAGAACATGCCAAACATGCCACTGAGTCACCACACTGATGTGCTAATGTACTAAAGGGGTTGGAAAGAGCCGGTTGAACTGTAGTAGCCTTCGTTTTGGGGTTAATGCCCCTCTCACCCACGCTCATGTAGTGAGACAGTGTTGTGGGGGGTGGAGGGGGTGGAGTAACCTCGGTGAGGTAACAGTGTCATGTTCTGACCGATCGCTCGGTTATTAAACTGACTGACTGACCTCTCACCTGATTGGTTCTTCAGGAGCCCTATATGGGGAGCTGGAGGTAGAACCCTAAATAAATGCAGCCTACATGATGTCAGACCAGTTCAGATGGAACAATGGAACTGGAACCAGACCAGGAACCAGACCTTCCCCAAAACACACAGCTTTATGGCTGTGTTCCAATAACTAACACTCAAATACACAATCATTTTTCTCAAGGAAAGTTTATGAAAAATGAAAGAACATACCAAACTCATTCTGACCGTTACTTGGCTGTGGCACATCAACAGGCTCGTCTGCAGCATCGCTCTAAAGACCCTGTTCTGATGGACGGGACGTTCCGTCAGCAGTGAAGGAACCTCCGATCAGCAGATCCCACACCACCCACCTACTCACCATCCTCACCGCTGAGGAGCACCACCATGAACCTCCCTCCTCCTGCAGAAGGTTCAGCACCAACCTCCAACCTGTAACTCACCACCACCACCAGAGAGAGAGAGAGAGAGAGAGAGAGAGAGAGAGAGAGCAGGAGAACAAAGAATTGTTGATGTCCTCATCTCCGCTCACCACCAAGTACAGCCTGAAAGTCAGATCCTCACAGACGCATCCATTGTTCTCCACCCTGATCCTCACCACCAGCAGCCATCAAACAGCAGCTCTATTACATCCTCACACTCGTCCACCCAAAACAACAATCACCATCATCAGAGGGCAGCGTGGCACACACACACACACACACACACACACTCACACACACACAGTTATTCTAATTGTCATTATTTAGTAAATGATTTATGATTTGTGGTCCTCAGTTGTACGTTTGTGAATGTTTACTGTGTTGTGTGTTGGTTGTGTGTAGTTTCATCTGTTGCGTATTTAATTGTATTGTGTTAAAGAACACTGACCTCCGCAGCGCCATCTGGTGGACCTAACAAGCCCTGCAATCAGAAATGAACCAAAGTTCAGATAAGTGTAATAAATAATTCTAATCTAAAGTAATATTTAGTTTAGTAATAGTTCGGTGTGGAACGTCCCGGTAGCGTACGGGTCTTCCAGGTTGCTGTTGTGATGATGTGAGTGGACAGGTTGTGTTTCAGCTGCTGACCGAGGTCACTATGGATCATCTGACTCAGAGTTCACTGGAACATCAGCCTCTTTTCATAGAAACTGATCTGGGGCACTATGGAGTGATGATTAATCCCTCACACCCCCACCCCCACCCCCACCCCGCCCTCGTCTCAGTGATCGTGATGGTGCAGCGGGTGGTGGTGGTGGTGGGGTTGTTTTGGTGTTCTGCAGGGTTAACGTGGTGTTTTAATGGCTCGACCATGGCTCTCATTTGCAGTGATGAGCTGGAGCTGCGGCACCCGTCTGGAGTTAAACTCCGTCACCCCGCTCCCGCCACGCCGTTCCATTTAAAGTGAAGCCTGACCCCAACCCCCCACCCCCCGCAAGTGGATGACTCCACCCTGCTGATCTCAGCACGTCAGGTCACGTCGAGTTTACACCATAAAGCAGTAATCTGATTTAATAAGGCTCTGTTTAAAGGTTCAAGGTGACGCCGCTGAAGGTCAGCGTTCATTAAGTACAAACAGAACAGAAGCGAGGGGTGATCATCTTCAGGATTTGGGTTAATTATCATTTTATAATGTTAATGATCTTCAATAAATATCAAATTAACAGCAGGAGAGCCTGTGGTCATGTCGTCAGTGCCCCTCGGGTCTCTTCCATCAGGTGACCGTGAGTGAAGGAGCTAACGTGAGATAATCATGAGGAACCTGCAGAGTTTAAAGCATCTTCATGATTATTCTGATTACTGTAGATCTTTTTATATTTTACAGAACGATGTGTTGAGTCCTAAATCTCTGATGTTATCAGTGTGATTTGTTAAAAAAGCTGAAAGTCAGGTTCTAATCTGAGGGGGCGGAGTTTAGGAGGACGTTAAACCCAGGCGGAGTCGGTGGCTGTGTTCACATGCTCACTGAAATCAGAGGACGTAACATGGCCTTCCTGTTCCAAGTCCTGCTCGCCGTTGTTCTTGCCCTGCTCAGCGCTCTTTACTTGCTCGGGGCTTTCCGGCAGAGGCGACCCGGGGAGCCGCCCCTCGATAAGGGTCTGCTGCCATGGCTGGGACACGTCCTGGAATTTAGGAGGGACACGGCCAAATTTCTGGAGAGAATGACTTTGAAGCACGGGAAGATCTTCACCGTGCAGCTCGGGGGCTTTTACTTCACCTTCCTGACCGACCCGCAGTCCTTCAGCTCTGTGATCAAAGAGGCGCGCAACAATTTGGACTTCACCGAGTTCGCCCGGCATTTGGTGGAGCAGGTTTTTGGTTATCGCTCATTAAGCAATGACCACAAGCTGATCCAGATGTCAAGCAACAAGTACCTGATGGGGGATGGGCTGGTGGCCATGACCCAGGCCATGATGAACCACCTGCAGAACCTGATGCTGCACAGCTGGGAGTCAGAGCGCGGCGCCGACCGACCGTGGAAGGACGAGGGACTGTTCTTATACTGCTACAACGTGGTGTTCCGCGCCGGGTATCTGGCGCTGTTTGGAAACCAGACCTCCACGACGGCAGAAGGCTGGGAGGACGCTAAGACGGTGGACCGCAGCCACTCAGATGAGCTGTTTCTGGAGTTTCGGAAATACGATCAGCTGTTCCCCAACCTGGCCTACGGTGTCCTGGGTCCGATGGAGAAAAGGGAGGCTGAGAGGCTGAAGAAGCTTTTCTGGAAGGTTCTTTCTTCTCAAAACATGGACAGCAGAGAGAACATCAGCGACTGGATTCGGGATGCGCGGCAGTCACGTGCTGAGCTAGGCATGGACTCCGTAATGCTGGACAGGTACATGTTTGTCCTGCTGTGGGCGTCGCAGGGAAACACGGGTCCGTCCTCTTTTTGGCTGCTGCTCTTCCTCCTGAAGCATCCAGAAGCCATGCAAGCCGTGAAAGACGAGGTGGACCGGGTTCTACACCAAACCGGGCAGAGCGTGAAGCACGGAGGCCCACTCATCAACCTCACCCGTGACATGCTGCTCCAGACCCCGGTTCTGGACAGTGCCGTGGAGGAGACCCTGAGAATGACCACCGCCCCCGTGCTCACCCGCGCCGTGCTGGAGGACATGAGCCTGAAGATGGCGGACGGAACCGAGTACAGGCTGCGGAAGGGCGACCGAGTGTCCATGTTCCCCTACACCGCTGTACAGGTGGATCCCGAGGTTCACCCTGACCCCCACACCTTCAAGTACGATCGCTTCCTGACAGAGGACGGCACCAAAAAGACAGACTTTTACAAAAGTGGAAAGAAGCTGAAGTATTACAACATGCCCTGGGGGGCTGGCAGCACCATGTGCCCCGGGAGGTTCTTTGCCACCAACGAGCTCAAGCAGTTTGTCTTCCTCATGCTCAGCTACTTTGACTTTGAGCTGAAGAATCCAGACGAGAAGATCCCAGACATCGATACCCGGAGGTGGGGCTTTGGAACCATGCAGCCCACCAAAGACATCCAGTTCCGGTACAGACTCCGGTCCTAGACTGACCCATTGCATGACATCATACTCAATTCCTGACATCATCTTTTATTAATTAATGTATTTCTTTCAGTGTTGGACTTTTCTTCATCAATAAAACCAAAGAAAGGCTTTATTCTTCATTTGTGATGTTTAAACCTAAACCGTTCCGACTGTGGGCCGGACCCGGGGCGAGCGCTTGCTGTATGAACTTATCTTCTGGTGATGTGAATGGTGTTGAGAAGGTTCTCTGAACATCTCGTCACTGTGGTTTCTCCTGATTGATATGTCTTTCTGTTGTAATTGGAAATCATTAACTGGTGTTTAAGGTCAGGCGCATGGCGGGTTCTCTGTGGGCCCCTCGCTGCACTGAGACATGTTCTGCAGCAGCTCTGAACTTTGATTCTCAGCTCTCTGCTGGCTGGAGTGACGTGATGAAACTGAAACATGGTGCAATCTGAACGTTCATCCGTTCGCTGATGGCCTAACATTTCACAAAGGCTTCAGCTTCAGAACTGAACTCGTCTCGTCAGGTTCCTCTGTGTTGCTGCACACTTTCTGAAATTTACATTCCAAGAATCAGGGAAGCGTTTGGTTTAACACACTCCACTGCAGAGTGCCGCAGCAAGCACACAGGACGTGTCTCCATCCACACAGTCTATTCACTCAACTAAGGATCTGTCCCAAACCACTTACTCACTATGTAGTGACACACACCTAAACATGCAGCGTGTCCCAAACCACAGAGTTTATTCAGCGTTCCTGCAGAATCAGTCCTGAACTTGGTGTCTTCATCGTGTTTACAGTCCTGATCGCCTTCTGTTTTTTTAACCTCATGTGACTTATTTTCATCCAGAGTCAACATGAATGTTTGGAGCAGAACTTGTTCTGATGACAGGAGACTGGAATCCTCTGTAAGATCTCCAGCAAACTCCAAACTCTTTAGTAAGACAGGACTGAGAACTAAGAACTTAGAAGTTCTAAGCCAACGCTTCATCAGAGCACTCCTACTGTTCAGATGAATAAATGCAAAACTATAATGTAGATTATTATCGTCACTAACATCAGTGCTCACACACACTTTAAATACGTAATGGCCATGCTGTGCGGTTAGCACCCTCTAGTGGCACAACTTAAAAACAGCAGCATATTTCAGATTCTTTCTCGTGTTTAGTTCAAATCAGGAAGCAGCTGATCATCCTGCAGATACAAGAGTTCCTGCATGAAGTGAAGAACATCTGACACTAACATCCTTTTTTGTTTGTAATCTTTCGTGTGGTTTTAATGAAGTTTCTGGAGGCTGGGACTGGAACCAAACCTCATTTCATTCCTTATGGTTTTCTGTTGAAATAATTTACTTTCTCTCAAATATCTTTGTAAGAAAACTTAATGAAACCGTTGAAACTCTAATAAACCGATTTAAATGATACTGCAGCGGTTTTATCATATGGAATTAGAAGCCCGGTTTTCTGGTTCTGTAATAAAGAGATGAACTAATGGACCAGATGAATCCGTATGGTCTGTGGAACGATCAGCTTTAAAAGCACATGAAGATCTCACAAATCCACAGGTTTGTTAATAAATCAAACCCTTTCCCTGACCTCTGCATAAGAGTTAAAATCAAGAGGCAGAAACTTTGATACAAAACAAAATCTATATTCAATATCTTTCCATCACTGAGTTAAAAACCATTGAAATGTCTGATTTATAGATGTCTTAGTATTTGTGAGTTTGAATGAACCATTATTCATTTTGTTATGACGTCACAGTAAATATCCTGATTCAACAGTGAGATACAGACAGAGGACAGAGGGACAGACAGTCAGTAACATTTGGGGGACCATTTGGGGGGCCTCCCGTGGGTGGGTCAGTGTTCTGGTTCTGCTCTGTCTGGTTGTTTCCACTGAAGACTGAGGACATTCAGTGAAGATGGCGCAGGTGAGAGGTGCTCTGGACTGTCCCGGCCTCTGTCCCCGCTCTCGGATCCACGGCGCCTGTGGAAGGCGGACAGCTCCACGGCGTCCAGCAGGTACTCCCGCGGGCCTTCGCGGCGCGGCCGGCGGCTCAGCAGCAGGAAGGCGGCGGGGTTGATGAAGACGTGCGTCATGGCGAGGCCCTCAGTGGTCTGGAGGGCCAGGTCCAGGTGGAGGCTCGCGCCGCAGTCTGAGATGAGGTGGAGGTCCTGCAGCGCGTGCAGCGCGTTCATGGCGGCGTACGGAAACCACAGCACGAACAGCAGCGTGGCCGCGCACGCCGCCTGCCTCACTGCGCCTGCACGGCCGGCGCGCCTCAGCCAGAGCGCGGCCCCCAGCACGAGCACGAAGGGCCCGCCGACGGCGAGGACGATCAGCTGGAGACGCGTGTACACGCGCCAGCCCCGTGGGTAACGGAAGCCGCACAGCGCATCCCCGTGGAACTTGTGAGCCTCCACGAAGCTGAGATGTGGCGTGGCCCCCAGCGCCGCCAGCACCAGCGCGCCCGCGCACCACGCCGGGCCCCAGGCCCGGCCCCACGCCCCCGCGCACCGCTGCAGTGCGCCGCACGCCAGCAGCAGGTTGCTCCCGTACAGAGCCACCATGAACACCCCCGACACCAGCTGACAGGCGTGCGGCCCGAAGACCCACTCCCGCGACGCGTACACCGCCCAGAACGGCAGGGTCAGGCTGAAGGTCAGGTCCACGCACGCCACGCACACGGGGACCGCTCTCCACGCCGCCACCCGGCACCTGCCGCAGACGAAGCTGAGGATGAGGATGAGGTTGGCGGCCAGGCCGAGGGCGCACGTCAGCGCGTAGAAGGCCGGCAGCACGGCGCGGCTGAAGCTCCTGACCTGGTGCCTCTCACACGGGGAGAACTCCGCCAGGCCGCCCGCGTCCGCCTCGTAATAATCCTCATAGCTGTAGGTCCCCACGGACACGTCCGCCATCAGGCTCGCTGCGGGTCACCTTCCTCTGCGGGGGTGAAAGCTCTCTCTGACCGCAGAACCGGGCTGCAGCACGAGATAACTCAGAGAGGGGGAGGTTCTGGGAAGAAAAGGTGTAAGCAGCCCTAATAAAAAAACAAAAAAAAACAACCTTCACAGGGTTCTGACAGATCCACCATCCACCATGAGCGGTTTTTATTCTAATGTTTTAGATTTATTCCCTGTGACCACCATAACCCATCCTTCCAGATTTCCGGACAAATAAAGGATTTTCTTATCTGACCCATTCATGTCGTGAACTTTCTCATTTCAGGCGGGGCGCTGGAGTGTTCAGGACATTTAGCTGGAACGTCCTGTTTCCATGGAATGTTTTTATAAACCTTAACCTTCCAAAGTGAAACAAACTGACCTGAAGACCCTTTCACTTCTCTGTGAGTGTCGCAAGAACTTAACACCCTCACCCAAAAACACTGCGAAAACAGAACCTCAGGAATCCGCTGACCTGAACACCACTGTGAATCTGCTCTTCAATTAAAACATTCATTTAACTCACATGTTCAAAAACAACTCCACTTGACATTTGGAACCCACGCTGCGGTCCTCACACAGAGACTCACACGGCCCACGTGTTCCAGGACGGGCGTGGTCCCCTGGTTTTTGATGCTGCTAGCTGCACGTGAGCCACTTTTGGCTGAGGCGTGGCTCTAATTTGATCTAGTGGTGATCATTAGAATTACAGCGAAGTGGGATTTAGAGTCCATCACAGAAAGACAGATCAAACTGCTGCATGTGTTTTAACATCAGATCCAACGTCCGTCTGTCCTGAATTTACATACACATGAAATAATAAGCTGCGTAACAGCAACCTTTATCATCTCTGCACCATAAACAGAACTGAACTCCAGGCGTGATGATGTCATAACGGACTACATTAATTACTCCTAAGTGTTTAATCTTAATGTGAACAATAATTAATAATTATACAGTTAATGATGAGAGACGAGCTTCTCCAAGATCTCATTCAAATTCTCCATGAATTCCTGTGTGTACACACACACACATACACACACATAAACACACACACACACACACACACA
>JAFMOD010000330.1:189043-201586 GCA_019802435.1 Corydoras maculifer
CTCTCTCTGTCTCTCTCTGGTTTTTAATCATTTATTGACATTGCTGTGTCTTATATTCTTAAAATCACAGAATAAAGTTTTAGCTTTAAATGTACAAAATCTATGAAGTCTAATCATAAGTCAGGTCTCATAAAGGCAATAAGGGGGTTTTATATTTTTATGTCTAGCTTTCAATAAATTAATGCCCTGTATTCTTTATTAAAATCAAACTGAATGATGGTGTTGATTCCTTTGATCTCTGCCCCTCAGATTCACCACCATGTCCATCATATCCTATGATGAGTATGAAGAGTCGAAGTTCCTCAGGAAGGCCAAGGAGAACCCGTTCGTCCCTGTGGGTGAGCTTCAGCACCATCGAATGCAGCATGCCGTGGTGATGATGATGATGGTGATGATGATGTTGATGCTGTCTCTGCAGGCATGGCTGGGTTCTTGGGGATTGTGGGATACAGACTGTATAAGCTGAAGCACAGAGGCAGTATGAAGATGTCTGTGCACCTCATCCACATGCGTGTAGCAGCTCAGGGCTTTGTGGTGGGAGCCATGACTTTAGGTACTGTCCTGTTTCCTGCATCTTTTTTTTTGCATGCACTCATTGGACTTGACTGAGGTGCTTTTGGAGTCAGTAAGCACCTGCTGTTAACCCCCCTCCCCATTATTGTGTAGAACTTTCACAGTTTGTGTGTGTGTGTGTGTGTGTGTGTTACAGGTGTAGTTTACTCCATGTATAAGGATTACGTGTTGAAACCAGCTGAAGCTCAGAGAGCTCTGGAGCAGAAGGAGCGAGAACAGAAACTTCAGCAAAATAAATGAACCCTGCAGGAGCCCTTTCATCTCAACCACCTTTAAATATTATTTATTTTTTTATCATGTAAATTCCTCAACCACAGGGTGCCAACATTAAAGCCTTCCACCCTAAGACCCATGTAATTATTTGATCATGAGATCTTTTTCATAAGAATTCATATTCTATTTAATGTTAATAAACCACAGAGCAAACTGTAACTCACAGCACATCCCATAATACCACTACAGACTGATAAAACATTAAAATCATATTTAATAATGTCCTGTCTACATGTGTCCAGAATATAATTCGTTTGTTCTGAACTTTAAATGCTGCTACTTACGTTTAACCAGAGGGGGCGCCACACCGCTATCCTTACTACAGGTTTAATAAATCATGATGAACCAACAGCGCCACCTTCTGCATTAGAGCTGTTCATGTAAATGTGCTCCAACGTAGGAGCTGCCTTTATGGAACTGTGACTTCAATATTCAGGTAAACATTTAACAATGAAACACATTATTGCGTTTTATTTATGTACATACACAGCAAAAACAAGTAAATCGTCATATTGATCTATTTCGCTGTACAATCTCTTCGGCTGTTGTCTTTTTGATTGATTTCGAGCTCCATTAAAACCTGTAGCATGTTCTTCACGTTTACATTAGAAAGTACAAATGTAATTAACATTTATCTGGCAGTGGGAGCAGGACCCGGAGGATCTGATGAGGACGGGTGAGTTATATGGAATGGATTTATGAAACACGGATCAAACATTAACAGTTCTGTTTTTTAAATCTGTAAATTCGTGTCTAATGCATGTTGTGGTTTGCAAGACGGGAGAACTACAGCTCCCATCGGGCTCGGGGCTGAAGGCGAATGTCCCGGATGCTCGCTGTGTCGGAAGAGAAGGCGCGTCCATCTTGTTGTGGTCTCCGGTGAGCCGCTCACTCAGCCCCGTAGAATCGGAGGAGAATCCCGTCGCTGCGGTGCCATCATGCCCGGACACCTGCAAGACGGCTTCGGGTGCGTCGTCACCAACCGCTTCGACCAGCTCTTGGACGATGAGTCCGATCCGTTCGAGATATTAAAGGCTGCAGAGAACCGGAGGAAAGAGGCGGCCGCTCCGGGAGCTAAGCCCGCCGCCACCGCCGCGCAGTCGGCCAAAGGGAGCAGGAGAGAGCCGCAGCGGGAGCGGCGGAACCAGCCCGTCCCCGAGAAGAGAGAGGAGCCTCAGCCGGCGGCACCTCCCAAAAAAGACGGTACACGGCGCGCGGTCCGGTTAGACAGAAGTTTTTAACGGAGGTCAACATGAGTCCTGCAGATCCCACCCGCATTCCGCCAGCTCCCGCCTTCAGCCAGCCGGAGCCGGCCGCCCGCACACGTGAGAGCCGATGTGATTGGCCACGCGTCTGTAAACAACCCGTTACCCGTCGGGGAGGCGGGAACGGCTGGCCAATCGTCGCTCTCGCGGGGCGGGGCTTTGCCGGAATGTGGGTGTGAGTAAAGAAAACGTCGCCATAGCTTGTTGCTGTCGTGTTGGAGGGCACGAGACACCGGGGGTTGGGGGGGGATTCTGCATTAAATTATAAACGAGAAACAGACTTTCAAATGATACTTATAAACCTCCTGTTAATATCAATAAAAAACACGCGGAGGGTTTGTTAAACGCTGTGAGGTGCGTTCAGAGTCCCATCAACAAACACTGCACATGTCTGCACCGCTGTCATCAGATCGGACTGATATATCGAACCACTGATACATCACACGATATTATTCTGATCAAGTTTTACTACCATGGGTGTATTCATATATATATATATAGTTAATAAGTAAACTTACAGCTGTTTGTAATTACAAATTAAAACTTAAATTAATAACTTACTAAAGTACTCAGTGGGTTCACAAAGTGTTATCAGTGCCTGATTGTATGTATTAGATGTTAGAGTTGGATATATAAAGTATCTGATCACTGATGAACCTGAATCTTATTGTTCATCCAGAATTAGACATAAAGCTCATGTTTACTGCATACATTCACACAAAACAGTTTAGGGAGGCCTTGTTCCTGGACGTTATGTGTAGTATTAAAGATTGACCACTGATAAAGTAACGGAGGACTTACATTAGATTGTGTGTATGTGTGTGTCAGGGGTGAGGAGGCCGGGGAGGAAACCGCAGGAGCAGCAGGGACAGACGGCTCCTCACCAGCAGGGAGCGCCGGGTGAGAGGAGGCCCGAGAGACGGGTGCATCGAGAGCGCCGCTTCGACAAACCTGTTGAGGAGAAACAGGAAGGAGGCGACGCCCCTGTTGACAAGTCCGTAACGCCTCATCATAACTAGCGCAGTGTTCATAAACAGCTAGTCAGCTAACTCGGCCGCACCTCCTTGTTCACAGGCCCACAGGAGACCGGCCGCCTCGGGGGCGTGGCGGAGGACGGGGTGGACGCGGAGGCCGCGGGCGGGGCCTGGGGCGCGGAGAAGGGTTCGAATCCAGAGGAAAGCGTGAATTTGATCGTCACAGTGGAAACGAGCGCAGGTGAGAACGAGCATAACCCTGTCATCTGATTGGTTAGATTATATTTATGTTAATTTGGCCTTGATGTTCCTGCAGCAGTCAAAAGGCAGAGGAGAAACGTGGAGCAGCTGTATCACACATCTGGACCAACACCAAGGAGGAACCAAGGTACTTTAATCAGAACCATCAGTAATGCAGCTGAGGGTCACTGAGGGTTCCTGACGAGCCATGTGTTTATTTAGTGACCAGAGCCAGTCAGCTGCCCCTGAAACACCTGCCGAGGGGGAGGAGCCTACTGCACCTGCTGATTCTGAAAACAAGTGAGTACATGTTCTCTCAAAGTTCCACTTCATGAGTTCCACCTCCAGTCTGCTCTGTGTGGGCAGTCATGGGCAGTCATGGGCTTGTGGTTAAGCAACCAGCTGGTTTGATTCCCAGTCCCACCGAGCACTATGGCTGAAGTCTCCTTGGGTAAGGCACCTGACCCCAATTGCTCCCCGGGCGTTGTGTTCAGGGCTGCCCACCGCTCCGGGCAGGTGTGCTCACTTTACCAGTGTGTGTGTGTTTGTGTGTGTGTGTGTGTGTGTGTGTGTTTCACTGAACGGATGGGTTAAATGTGGAGGACAAATTCCTCTGTGTGTACACACAGTAGGCAAAATAAATCACTCACTCATTCACTGATGGATGACCTCACAGCTCCCGGGTTTAATGTTGATTTATAATGTGTGTGTGTGTGTGTTTCAGGGAGAATGAGGTGGAGGAGGTAAAGGAGGAAAGTCCTAAGGAGATGACTCTTGATGAGTGGAAGGCAATGCAGAACAAAGAACGAGCCAAAGTGGAGTTTAACATTCGGAAACCTAACGAGGGTGACGAGGGACAGTGGAAGAAAGGTTACGTCCTGCACAAGTCCAAGACTAAAGACGCCACTGTAAGAGATTCTGCTGCAGTATACCTGCTACACCCACCTTCACCCTCCTCTGTACTCTCTACCTGCCTGTAGTATAGGTTATATATGATCTGTGGCAATGTGATGTGTACTTACATTACTGTGTGTGTGTTTGGTGTTACAGAGACCAACTGGAACGCTGATTGAAGCTGGAGAGACCAACACTGATTCAGTCCATAAAGTAAGAACTGTTAACTCTTAATGTTTTTTCAACTCATAAGCCACTGACCCGTGATTCCAACCAGAAATTCGTGACGTCTGTTTTACTTTGTGCGTCAGGGCACCTCTGACGACAGCGCGGCCGATCACCACATCCGTAAACCGGCCAACGACATCACCTCGCAGCTCGAGATCAACTTCGGAGATTTGGGACGCCCGGGGCGTGGGCGCGGTGGCTCTCGGGGCGGGCGAGGAGGACGAGGTGGAGGGAACAGGGCAGGACGGGGTGGCAGCAGGTCTGATAAGGTGAGGAAACGTGCACCTTATACCATATGATATGATACTGTGACTGTATCTGAACCACCACACCAGTTCACACCGCTCTGCTCTTCCTTTTACTTTGTAATTTTTTTGTCATAATGATGTTTTGGGCGGCACGGTGGCTTAGTGGTTAGCACGTTCGCCTCTCGGCGCTGGGGATTCCCGGTTCGAATCCCTATCTGGGTGGAGTTTCCATGTTCTCCCCGTGTCCGTGTGGGTTTCCTCCCACAGTCCAAAAACATGGAACAAGTCAATTGAATTCTCCAAACTGCCCCATATAGTGTGTATGTAAGTGAGTGAGTGTGTGACCAGTGATGGATTGGCGCCCTGTCCTGGGGCTATCTGCCCAGCGCCCAAAACTTTCTCCCCTGGATGGGCATGGGGAACCCCACGCGACCCTAATAGAGGATAAAGTGGTAGATAATGGATGGATGAAAAATGACGTTGTAAATTATAATGAGAGTGGAACGATGCAGCTCATGCAGCACACTGATTCAGTCGTTTTAAATTCGTTAAATAAGTAAATAATGTGATAGGTGGCGCTGCTGTGTTGATGTTGTACTGTATGGATCTGTATTCTTTAACTGTAATAACCTGCTGCTGCTTCTTTTAGGGTGGTGGAGCATCAGTCCCTAACGTGGATGACCCCGAGGCCTTTCCAGCCTTGGCTTAGGCCCTGAAGCCACGCCCCCTCCTCTGTGAGGCCTGCATGCTTACGGATCCTATAGAAATCGTAAAAAAAAAAGAAAAAAAGTTGATATGTGAGAGACTGCTGAAAGCTGAGGACTGTATGAAGCCACGCCCACCTGGACTTATGTTGCACCGCAGCTGATTCTCCGTAGCTTTTGTATTAGACATGTGATTGATGAGGTTCAGCAGGGATTCACTTCCTTCAGTATTTCCTTTTCCTCTTTCATCTTGCTGCTGTGTGAATGGACGTCTTTCACCTCCATGCCTTCAGCTTCCTCCTTACCCCATCCCACCCCCCGCCCCTGCTCTTGGTTAAGCACTCCAGTCCTCTGGTCCTGTTTTATCACCAGCTTTCGTTAGATGATGGAGGATGTTCCTGCTTTTGTAGCACCCCTGTGAATATGTGAAGGCTTCATGAAGTTGATCTGTGATCACATTCTCTACGTGTCTCTCTCTCTGTCCTTTTTCTCTTTTATTATTATTGTTTTCAGGCTGGTCCTCGTCTGCGTGTCCTTTCAGATAAACTAAGTGTCCTGATGGACCAGTGTCACCGGGCAAACAAGGGCGGCCAATCTGAAGTGTTATTACATGGTTCAGTTAAAGTCATCAAAGGTTGTATTTCATATGAGAGAACGTTACATCGGCTCCAATGGACATGAGAGTCCTGCTGCTTTAGAGTCAGCAGAGGACAGGTCAGAACTCCACCTCCCAGAATGCACTGCAGCTCTGCAACTACAGCCAGTCACAGTGAGCTCTGTAATCACAGCCCTGCCCTTGTTGCTCCAGAGATGACTGATACTCAGCCCACTCTCTGTGTGCGTGTGTGTGTGTGTGTGTGTGTGTGTGTGTGTGTAAAGGTATGTTTGTATAAGTGCGTGTGTAAGGTGTTTGTACAGTTTACACTACCTGTGATCAGTCTTGGCTGTGTCTCATTCAACATGAAAAGGTCCTACCCAGGGGTCCTCTGGTTTAAAGCACCCACTCCAGCCGTACGTTAGACGTGATGATGAGAACATGTCTTCGGAGGTTCTCTGAGCTGAAGTCTGATCGTTGTTTTATTTTATCCATTGTGTAGCTGATTGTTGATTGTCTTGCACTTAGATGGATGAGTTGTGTTTAATTAGTTTTATGTCTGTGTCCCGCCGCTTTATTTTATTATATAATTACAGCAGCACTACTTAAACATGCTGATGGGGGGGGGGGTGTGCATGTGTGTGTAAAGGTGGGTGTGGATGGATGAATATGAATGTGTGTGTCAAGGTGGGTGTGGTAGTATGGATGGATGGATGTGTGTGTGTAAGGCATGTGTGGATGGATGTGTGTGTGTAAGTGTATAAAGGCCTCTGTATTGGGTCTTTGTAGGAAGGTTAAGTGTGTGTAAGGTTTTAGTGTGTGTGTGTGTGTTTAATAACGGGGAACTCTGCGGGGTGTGTTCAGGGTTGTGTGTTTGGGGGGGGGGTTAGTGAACAGGACAGGTTGATCTTTTTCTCTGAAGATGTTTGAAGACTTTGTGATTTGTATGATTTTATTTTCTGAAGTCTCTGCATTCACACGTCCCTGTTGAATAAACTCTGAGGTGTAACTGTGCTCCTGCTCCGTCTGCGTCCCCTGAACCGCACGCTCACCTCACACTTCTGAGGTGCTGGAGGATTGGTAGGTTCTTCCTATGTCTGGGTTTCCTCACGCAGCTCAGAAAAAGGATTGTAGATAAAGACGCTGAACTTATTCTGGATGTGAATGGGATTTTTAACAAATTCAGAATCCTGATTTTAATCTGTTTTTAAACTTAAACTCCATGTCCCAGGTAAACCCACAAACCTGAGAGAACTTTATCCTTCAGCTCCTCAAATCCAGCTCATTATCTCCGTTACTGAGAATACACAGAGTGTTGTGTGTTTTACTTTTATTAATATATATATATTTGCGGGTTTAATGGATTATATTCTGTAGGGTTTGAACTAAAGCAGCTTAGCGTTGAGGGCTGCGCGGTGTGTAGTGAGGAGGGAGCAGGGGTAGTGCTGTAGGGCGCGGTGTGCTCGGATTGGGACGCGGCCCGTCCCCGCGCTCTCTGAGGCAGAGTTCAGGCCGATCATGGCGGAGGTGAGGAGCCGAGCTCAGGTGTTCGAGAGCAAAGTTAAAGATAAAAACTCCGAATTCATCAGCAAACAGAAGCAGAAGTCGAACCCCGCGCTGTTTCTGAAGCTGTTCTCGGCTGCTTTATACGCCTTCAGCTCCATCCTCATCGTGGTGGTGAATAAAAGCGTCCTGTCTCATTACAGGTGAGTTCTGATTCTTCAGCGTGTTTATTAATATTAATAACTTGTGTTTTATTAAACTACTTATTACTTTATTACAGAATAAATGTGTGTGGTGTAAGTTCACGTTAACACTGATAAAACAGTAAAACTTACTCAAAGTCTTATAGAGTCATATAAACATGTTACATTAAAGTCTTAATTATATTTGTGTGTCGTGTCTTTTAGGTTTCCTTCATCATTATGTTTGGGAATTGGGCAGGTGAGTGCATCATCAACTTTAACACCTTAATTCAGAGAATGTGGCTTATTTCTGATATTGAAGGACAAAACCTCAGAGTTGATGTTTTCTGACTGACCCCTTATTTCTGGGGTTCTACAGATCAGAGCTCACTGTACCTCTGACACAGGTCCAGGTTTCTGTGATTTAACCAGACTGATCAGATTTAATGAAATGAGAAGCTGACAGTATGAACCTGTCTGCTGTGGCTCTGTGGAGCTGTATAACAAACCCTCAGGTTGAAAATGTACATTTAATATTTAAATATGTGCCTGTGACTGATCTGACTGCAGTGACCCGTTCCTGTTAACCTCCAACAATGCTAAAGTCCCACATCGATGCTTTAAGGTTATTATAACAGGTCTGTGTGTGTTACAGATGTTGGCGACGGTGTGTGTGCTGTGGGCGGGGAGAGGCCTGAAACTCATCCATTTCCCTGATTTAAATATAAACATTCCACGCAAGGTAAACTTGACATGTTAAGTTAGTTATTTATTTATTAATCTAAACTTAAAGCTGAATAAATAATGCATCATTATTAGTTCATATCACTTTGTTCCATATTTATTATAGATAATTAATACACTTCTTTACTGTCATTTAAATATGTAGATTTTGTATGTTCTTTACTGAAGTTAAGTGTTTCTTTGGTTCAAGAATGTTAAATGTTCTGTCCACATGGCCGTGCCGAAGTGTTGTACGTTTAATAGAACTAGACCATGATAATTATAAGTGTGTGTGTGTGTTACAGACATTCCCTCTTCCTCTGCTCTATGTAGGGAATCAGCTCACAGGACTTCTGGGGACTAAACAGCTAAAGTATTACAGATTTCACATTTATATTAATTGTGGACAGAAGGTCTGTGCTTTAATCTGCTTTAGATAAACAGGGTGTGGGACCTGTATAAAAATTACAGTGGTTCTGATGAGAGGAACTGGTAGACTGCCCACTGGGTGCAGATGTTCTTCAGGACAGATGTTCATGTGGTTGATTGGTTCTCTCTGTGGGTTACAGTCTGCCGATGTTTACAGTCCTGAGGAGGTTCTCCATCCTCTTCACCATGTTGGCTGAAGGTTTTCTCCTCGGGTGAGTCTCTGTATTAACAGTGTTATAACAGTGTCATAACGAACAGTGATCATGTTGATGTGCAGGAGGAAGTTTGCGTGGACTGTGCAGCTGACTGTGTTTACAATGATCTTAGGAGCATTCATTGCTGCCAGGTAACTCTCTCTCTCTCTCTCTCTCCCTCCCTCTCACACACACACACAGGTGTAATAGTGTATATGTTTCAGTGTTGTTCTGTGATGTATATTAATGAATTGTGTGTGGGGGTGTGTGAGTTTGTTCTTGATTACTTTGTTAATTTGTTCTGTTTCCTGTAGTACAGATTTAGCGTTTGACCTGCAGGGATACGCCTCCATCATGATAAACAACGTTCTAACTGCAGCTAACGGAGCCTACATGAAACAGAAACTCGACTCCAAGGTCGAACCCCATTCAGCCGTAACACCTTCATCATGCTGCATCCACCCTACTAACACAGCTGTTACGTTCAATTGAAATGTAGTGTGTGTGTGTGTGTGTGTGCAGGAGCTGGGAAAATACGGCCTGCTTTATTATAATGCCTTATTCATGATCATTCCTACTGTGGGTGGAGCCTATTACACCGGAGATCTGCAACAAGTATAACCTCAATAACAATAATCATAAAGAGATCAGTAATAACAATGAGCTACATACTGTGTGTGTGTGTGTGTGATTCCAGGCGGTGATGTTTGATGGATGGACTGATCTGTTTTTCGTTCTTCAGTTCCTCCTCTCCTGTGTGATGGGGTGAGATGATCACTCCTTTATTCTCATACAAAAATCTAATGTATGTCTGTGGGGGGTGTGATTTCAATCATGCACCCCCAGTACGGGGTCTCCCGTCACTCCTCGTGTGTGTGTTTAAATTTTTTTATAACTGATAAATAATTTTTATTTTAGAGTAATGAATGTGGATCAGCATCATGGTTCTTATCCTCAGTGACTTCGACTCATCAAAACTGTGTTTCAGATTCATCCTCATGTACTCCATCGTTCTGTGTACACACCACAACTCTGCTCTGACCACCGCCATCATCGGCTGCGTTAAGGTCAGTGTGTGAGCGTGTGTGTGTTCATTACAGATGTGATATTTATTTCTTACATCTATTTGTTTGTGTTGCTAGAATGTGTTGGTGGCCTATGTTGGGATGATGTTTGGTAGTGATTACATCTTCACCTGGTTAAACTTCATAGGCTTGAACATCAGGTATGTACACACACACACACACACACACACACACACACACTCGAGATACAGACAAGAGATTAACTGTGTTCCTCTGGCAGCATCGCTGGAAGTCTGGCTTATTCTTACATCACCTTCACTAAAGGTTAAGAGTAAGTGCACTTGATTCTCATCATCAGAGGACCGTGGACGTGTCCCAATCCACACCCCCTTAACTACACTGTGTGTGTTTCACAGAGAGCTCGTAGGGTGATGGACATCAGAACGTTCCACTGCAGGTTCTGCTGTTCTGAGGAGGTTCTGTGGGTTAAAGCGATGTGACCACAAGAGCAGCTGTGAGGAACATCAGGAACATGGTTCAGTACAGTGCTGATCACCCAACACATCAGACCTCTGTATGTTCTGTTATCATTAATCACAAAACTATCCAGAACTAAACACACCCGAATGTAAGAGGAATGTAGTTCACAGGTTACACACACGGCGCAGGTTCAGATCCAGTTTTAAATCAGCTTGTACAAAGTTCCTCAGTGGAAGCTTTCACGTTTGGTTCCTGTTCAGTGTTTTTTGGGTGAAGAATATTTTCATACATTATATAAACAGTTAAAGTGGAACATTAGAACAGGGGTTCCTCATCCATCAGCATCTGCTGATTAGAACTTTATTCTCTGGTGCTGATGGAACCATGTTATGGTTTATAAAGGTTCCAAGTTCTTCTTGAAACAAATTGAATTAAAGCTTTAATTTGAACTCGTTTATTCTGTACTGATTAATTATTGGAACTGCATGAGAACCTCAATAACAAAGTTCTAAAGCTCATTTAATATTAATCAGTTTGTAGCAGGAAGTAGAGAGATGGGGGGGGTTGTTCGGTGGTGTTAAGCATCCTCTGCTTCGTGTCGTTCGGATCAGTGTGAGGGAACCCTGAAACTTTCATAGAGATTTATTTCAGGATGATTTTCTGACTTGGGTTTAAATTCCTGAGTAAAAACACTGAGATCAGACGGAACCAGGTCTTCACACTGAACTTTAGTTCCTCTTTAGAGATCACAGAGTACAGAAACATCGACTGACCTGTCCACACCTGTACACTGCACCTGGGCCACGCCCACGTCTGTCTGTGGGCCGGCGGTGCACCAGCAGAGTTTCATTTACAAAATATAAATATATCTCATCAGTAAAAAAATACACAAATTCAGTACAAACAGAATAAACATTTGTGTAAAAGCAGAACTGGAACCATCCACTGGAACTACACCACTCTAGAGTCAGGGTTCACCCCCCCCCCCCCTATAGATTTGGTACAACCTTTGGTTTCTGCTCCACCAGCTCAGGAGAGTCCATTCAGCTGATACGGGGTTAAGGTTTAGCCTGCATTTCAGAACTCCTTGGAAGAGTCTATTTCACTGTGAATATGGGGGGGTTGTTCTGCTTTAATGTTCTCTGGAAGAGTCCACCGCAGTGTGGATGGGAGGGCGTTCCGAGTGTCCTGCTAGAATCCTTCAGGCCTCGTCACATGGTGGAAAGTTCCATTTCTGTAGTGGGGTGTGTTCTGAGAGTTGTGACTTGTAAACCCTTGGAATAGTCCATTGGACAGGGGTGAGCTCCTCAGGCCTCTTTGACCTCAGGTGGGTCCGTCGGGGTGTGGACGGGTGCGTCCGTGTCGGGCCTGCACTTCTTGCCGGGTCGCTCGGCACTCTGGGTATCAGAAGGCCGCTTCAGAGCACCGTTGCGCTCGCAGCCGTTGGTCTCCTGGGTCGTGTCCGGCTGTGGGGGCTCCTCTTTGGGCTCCGCCTCAGGGGCCGGTCCCTGAGGGTCTGTGTTTGGGACGGGGCCGTGGCTTACTCCTGTAAGTAAGAAGGTTCTTCAGGTGTGTTCTGTAGTGAGTGACCGACAGAAAGAACTCTAACCCCCACTCACCGTTATGGGCTGGGGTCTCCTTCTCTGATTGGTTGCTGGTTACAGGGGGCGTGGCCGCTCTGCTGGAGGCGGCGCTCTCCGTCTCATCTAACAGTCTGTCCATGTAATCCCTACGAGGTAGAGAGGTACGGATCAGAACGAGCCGGGGCGGTTGGTAAGGTGGAGGATCAGATCAGTGTTTACAGTCGTACGTACGTGACCCCTGGGTGGAGGTTGTACTTCCTCTTGCTGAGTCGCGTTTGCTGTGCAAAGAAGTCGTAGCGCTCCGATTTCTTCCACATGTAATAGAACGCGACACACTCCCCCACGGACCTCGTCCTCACCTGCATGACATCACAACAGCATGACATCATCATCAGTATAAGTTGGTAGAGGTGCTGCGCTGTGATTGGTC
>JAFMOD010000331.1:0-21386 GCA_019802435.1 Corydoras maculifer
CACCAGTCTTCTTACTGCAGTTAACACAAAAATATACCAATAAACACTAACCTTAATTTCCAAATCTGTCAATTTTGTGCATGCAACTTCCTGTTCCTTTGCTGACGCAAGGGTAATTTGATCATGACAAGATGGATTTTATTGGAGCCGATTTGTTGGAGTGTCTTGCTTATTGTTGTGCAACACTGCACACATGCTTTTGACAAACTTGACATTAAAAATGATTGTAGTTTTGTTTATAAAGATATAAAACCCTCAGAGTCAGATGGTAAAAATAATCAGTCATGTGTACATTTATTTCCTCACTTTTATTTTCCCTTCCAGTTATTGTACTTAATCATTATCTTACATTAGGTAAATATTTTTGAAGGTTTTACAATATTACTTCTACTTAAACAAATACTCAATATAGAACATATACCTTGACTATAAAGCAACTAGCTGTGGATCTTTAAGCATTATGCTAAAAAAAATAATTTATGGGTCATTTTTTATTAAACACAAATTTTCTGTAAATCACACTGCAAACAAAGTATCCATCATTGCAAGTTCTGTTTCAATTATTTTTACCACATGATTTGAATATTACACCTAGTTTTTTTTTTGTTTGAAATAACAAGCTCATATAACCTGACATGATTGTACATGTTAACAGTTACACAGACAATGGAAACGTTGTTCTGTTGCCAATTGCTGTTTTGAACACAATTTTACACTTTTTTAGTATTTGGATGAGGTTACAAGGCCTATTCAGATTATGTTCTTGTAATGTGGAGGAGTGGGCTCATAATCAAAATAGTTTTAATGGGGATTTTGGCATCAGCTGAAAACATGTCCATCATGAGATAAATTAATAATGACTCATAATAAGCCATCGACAAAGTCCACTGATCACACACTGAACTATAAGTTAATTTTTTCTATTATATCCTGAGGAAAAATACATTTTTGTGGATTTTCACAAGTGTTGTGTTTTTGTTGTCACCTGGGTTTGTCAAGTGGCAAATCTGGGCATTATTTAGCACTCATGTCAGGAAATGATTCAAAGGGCTGCTTAGAGGTGTGGGATGTTAAACTGGATCTCATTATTTTAACCACATACAACTATTTTTAGTGAAGTTGCCACCCCTGCCATTTATTAAAATGTTTACTTTCCTGTATTGATCCACCAAAAGGACATATGTGTATGTGTTAGTAATACTCATATTGTGAAGATTTTGTGTACCTTGCTATTGTCCTTTTGTGTTATAGTAAACTACAATATAAAGAAACACAAATAAATGTTGTGGTATTTCAAAATGTAATTGTAATATAAAAAATAGTCGGCACGGTGGCTTAGTGGTTAGCACGTTCGCCTCTCAGCACTAGGGATTCCCAGTTCGAATCCCCATCTGGGTGGAGTTTCCATGTTCTCCCCGTGTCCGCATGGGTTTCCTCCGGGTTCTCCGGTTTCCTCCCACAGTCCAAAAACATGGATCAAGTCAATTGAGTTCTCCAAATTGCCCCATATAGTGTGTGTGTGTGAGTGAGTGTGTGCCCAGCGATACATTGCCGCCCTGTGCTGGGTGCCCAGCGCCCGAGACGTTCTCCCTGGATGGGCATGGGGAACCCCACCGCGACCCTAATATAGAATAAAGCGGAAGATAATGAATGAATGAGTCTTGTATATATTTGTACATTGTGAATAATTTTTGTCATTCAACTTAATTAAATACCAGGAAATAATTTATTTACAAATTTCCTTTTTACAATTAAACTTTAATTTGTGTTTTTATCTGATTTCCTTCAGGACATGTACCTCTTGGATTTCATTTTTTATTTAAAAAAAAAGATTACATGTGAAAGTATTGTACAATGTTCTCACCTAACAGAAGGGTTGTGCCCAAACTTGCTTATTTTTATAAACAGTAGGTCTGAAATTCAGTCCAAATCCCATGAATTAACTGAAGCAGAAACATGTGATCAAGCTGAGAAGAAAAAAAATGTGAGTAAGTCAACTGTTTACAAGATGATTCAGTGATTAAGATATACACCTTAAAAATACAGTATTGTACAAATAAACAATATGGCACAGTGAATAGTATTTATACCTCTCTCTCTCTTTCTCTCTATATATATATATATATTTCCTTCTTGGGCAAAGTGCACAAGTTCTTATGTGGAGTTTGTATGTTCTCCTCTTATCTTAGTTGATATATTTCAGGAGATTTGTTTTCCACTAGACGTAAATGTCCGTGTGACTGTAGTTGGTCCTGTTCTTGCCTTTGCCCTTGGCTTTGGGAAAAGTTCCATGGGATAGGATCCAGAACCTCAGTAACCCTAATTAGGATATATGAATACATTTGAATACAAATGTTTTTGTGTATTTTACATTTAGGTAATATTGTGGCTTTGGAAATTCACTTAAATACAAAAAAAGAAGAATATATATAAAATATATGGCAAAGAATGTAAATAAAACAATACTAGAAAAGAAAAGTTGTGTCAAAATCTGTCTCTCTCTCACTCACACACACACACACACACACACACGCATACAGTGTGAAATGATCATACATTTCATACTTTCATTTGTTTTCAGCTGTTTCAAAATTTCCAAGCATATTGTTTGTGGGTTTATGAATTGAGCACGTGTTAGTTCATGCACGTGTGTTTTTGTGTGTGTGTGTGTGTGGGTGTTTGAGGGTGTTATTTCCACTTCTGCGCAACTGCATTCCTTTACTTATTCTGAATGTCACAATAAGGTAAACATACGTAAATCCTGTCTGACTTTATAGAGGTGCACTATGGGAAAAATCTCCTACTATAATATGTTATGAAGTAATATACAAATGAATAAACACAATCTCTTGTGAAATAAACTTCAACAAGTTGATGCAGGAACCTGGCGCAAAGTAAACATAGTTCATAATTCACAAGTTCACAAGTTTAACACACACACACACACACACACACACACACACACACACACACACACACACTCACCTTGTCTTGCAGCCTAAACTAAACTCCATGCTCACAAAATGCATCCATTCAGCTTCATTTACGCATTTCATTGAACAAACAAAAACAAGTCCTCTAATTAAGTACTTTGTAAATTTATCTATATCTTTAGTTACAGAAATAATTTCCACTTCTTAATAATGCTTTGAAGCTGTATGTCAGAAACATACTTAAAGGCCTAAAATGATTTTTAAATCTTTTTTATGCAATTGTTAAAATGTTTTGTAACAGAGCATCTTAAAAGCACCTTTACAGTCATTATGGATGTTGTATACTGCTAGTAGTGGTATCCACAAGGAACAGTTAGATTAATTTTAGTCACAAAACCAAAACCAGTCTATGTCAAATATGGGCCAACATGTCTGCTATTAAATCTGGAATGTTACTGGTTTTACCAGAGCAGATTTGTAATAAAGGCTTTGTGGTTGTGGTGCATTAAGAATGTTATGGGATTAAATCTAAAGTAAAGCATACATGGAGTTCTATGTGCATGCTCACCCTGTCAGTGTGGTTTTCCTTGATTTTAAATGGTTTCTCTCCCACAGTCTCAAATGCATATCACTAATTGAAATAAAGATATTATGTGTTTTTCTAACACGTTTTTCCTCCTTTTACCCCTTTAGTGATAGGATAAACTCCAACACTTTCAGACACCCCTTGACCCTGGTCAGGATTCGTGATGTAAAAAATAAAATTAATGTTTTTCAAATCCAGACATTATTACATTGTCTCTTTATTGTCACAGACTCTAAATTCAGTTTACATTGTATTATTTTAGAGGTGCCTTTAGGGCACCTTTAGGGCACTCTAAAATAGGGCTAGTTAAATTACTATTGCTACCAATTAATTTTACTATTACTACTAATTAAATAGATTACATTTTTGTCTTGTAAGATTCTTCTTTGACTATATTTCACGAGGTGTCAAAGTGGAAATAAAGTAGTATATTTACTATTTCTTCGATAGACTGACAGACAGGCATATCTTGAATTCAGTCCAAGTCTTAGAATTTAATTCCCTGGGAACTGTCAATGTACAATTTAAGAACATGTTGATGCAAGTAGAGAAGTTTATCTCTGTGTTAAAAAATAAAAACTAATTTATGACAGCAGAAACTTAAACACAGCCAAATTAACAAGTTTGTACATTTGTGGATGCACCTTAGTTTTTTAGCAACATTAAAATACTATGGTAAATTATTACAGAATCTTTGGTAAAAACTAAAACATCAAACACACATTCATAACATCTTGCAAAGTTGTGATAACTTCCACAAAGCTGTGAGAACTTCCACATGACGTTTCATGTAAAAATGATTGAAATTACTGATCATAGTAAAAAAAAAAAAAAAGGAAGGCCAGATTCGAGCTGTTTTTATAGATCTGCTTCTCATTACTTTTCTGTCCTAAAGTACAATAAGGTCAAACAGTGTCTTACATCCATTCTTCAAACAAATTTCTTTTGACCACTAGACTTTCATACACCTATAGATTCTCATTGCAACGTAACTGATGAGAAAAGTTAAGAAGTGATGGGCGACACACATCCACATCTGTCAAACAGAATTTTGTCAGTATGGTTGACCTATGTCCATTGGTACCAATAACTATTTCACTAGACACTCACTTTAGGTGTACCTTAGCAAAGTGGCACAACCACGTTATATTTTAGTTCAGACTCCAGATAACCTTATGGCGACTTTTCTAAACACAGATTTAAGTACTCAAGACTTCTACACCTATCATTGAAATGTTCCAAGTTTAATTAAACTGTTTGTGTTCATCTCTCTTAGGTATTTAATTAGAAACACTCACACTGTTTTCTTTTCACCATCCTTGTGATTGTGTCTAATTGCACCATTCTTGTGATTAGCCTAATGGAAAGTACCAATATTCTTTGTACCAATCTTGATGCTGTAACATCTAGAATCCAGGATATTATTAAGTATTTATTTTGGGAGTTGTCCTTCACTCTATATCTCCTACTGGGAATAGTTTTGCTTTTAAAAATAGAGGCTTGAAGGCTTAAAAATGCCACAATGAATAACTGTTACAGTTAATGCTTACAATTCGTTAATAATTTCTCATAGTTGTTCAAGGCTCAGCACAGCACTATTAAAATTTATATATGCAATGCCTACAATATAAAATCAGGACAACATTTGTCACTAACAATAAAAAGTCATTCATTTCAATATGTTACTGACCTCTTCCAGTCATTAATAAATGACATTTTGCATTTAAATACATAATTTTAGAAAACCTTAAGTGTTTGTGCAACTGATTTACTCTGAATTACAAATTGTTTCATTTCAGCATCTTTATTACTCCATTTATTACTTTATTTCCATGGTTCCTTTTTATGAGACTATTCACGTTAAATGATACATGACAAGACATTTACTAGGAACAATAAAAGAACATAGCATGAGATAAAGTCATCTTGTAAATGTTGTTAGTAAACCTGAGAGGCAGCTGATGACTGCGTGCAAATGATGGCACAACTCACACTCATCACACAAATTCTAATAATCTCACACTCCAATAGTATATTGTATGATATTAGTAATTAGCAAATTAATTTCCTAGTGATTAGGGACTACATGTGGAGTTTTGTTTCCTGAAAAGACACCACCCAGCCTGAACAATAACATCCAGCCTGTGCCCTTCATTAATTTCAGTTAATATACATTTTAAAGATAAATTAGTTCATACATTTACATTTACATTTAGTCATTTAGCAGACGCTTTTATCCAAAGCGACTTACAAATGAGAACACCACAGTTCACAGAAGAAAAGTTTCTCTCCTTTCATTTCCTGATCACAAGACCTTGTGGATTGTGGCATGGTAACTGACATCATCAAAAACTTTCCTCAACCTATATTTGTATATCCTGTGAGTCACAAATGAATTGTTAGTGATTTTCAAGAATTTAAAGGATTAGTGTGAGATTATCATTAATATAAAATAATTAAAGCAGTTTATTTCATAAAGGTTAAATTATTTCAAGCTGACTCGATGTGGCATTTAATAATTTATTAACTGAGGGATTATTTTACTAGGGTTACAGAAGGTGATAAAATCCTAACACAGGTTATCAGTAAATGGGCAGACACACAAACACATTTACAACCAGGGCAATTTCATATCACAAAAAAATCAGCTAGTTATTGGACTGAAAAAAATACCACACAAAAGGTACCTACTTGAGATTCAGGACCTTTCTCTTTTGAGTGCAACCTATATGTTGGAGGAATATTAATATTTACCTTTTCGGGCGGCGCGGTGGCTTAGTGGTTAGCACGTTCGCCTCTCAGCACTAGGGATTCCCGGTCGAATCCCTATCTGGGTGGAGTTTCCATGTTCTACCCATGTCCGCGTGGGATTCCTTCAGGTTCTCCAGTTTCCTCCCACAGTCCAAAAACATGGATCAAGTCAATTGAGTTCTTCAAATTGCCCCATGTAGAGTGTGTTTGTGTGCGTGTCTGTGTGTATGAGTGTGTGCCCAGTGATAGATTGGCGCGCTGCCCTGGGTGTATCTGCCCAGCGCCCGAGACGTTCTCCCATGGATGGGCATGGGGAACCCCACCACGACCCTAATATAGGATAAAGCCGGAAGATAAAGAATGAATGAATGAATTTTACCTTTTCTTTACCTGTGCAACACACATTCTCTTGTATTTAATAAAAATCACACTATAGTAAAAATGCAACTATAAAACCACAATATATTGAAGTAGTTACTTCTACGCTTTAATTGAGGTTATTTCCTTTTTCACTGATGCGTGATATAATGTGGTATTGGATATCGCAATCATAAGTGCTGTCATTGTTAGAAACTTTTCTTTCTTGGATTGTGTAATAGTGTATGTGTCAGAGCCTGCATAGAGCTATATAAGTGCTGCCACACATGTTGAATTCTCACACTGCATACAAGCTAATCTTTTGTACAGCACCTTACAGGCTTCAAAGAAACAGCTTATTTTAACATTACATTGAAGATGACTTACATAAAGTTTGCTGTGTTTCTGCTGCTTACCTTAATCACCTTATCTGCAGGTAAATGCACACACACACACACACACGCACACACACACACACACACACACACACAAAATACTAAGTACTATTGTGAATATTTATCTGTGTGTACAGGTGTACAGGTAGAGCCACGTTGTCGTTGTAGCGGTGTTGAAAGTCGGCGTATTGGTCCACTGATTGCACGAATAGAAATTTTCGATCCAACATCTCACTGCACACAAACAGAAATCATGTAAGTATTTATATAGTATTTATATAGCATTACTTAAGTAATTTATTACTTAAAAATGTATAAATTGTAAATATTTAAGATTTACATTTCTTTAACATTGATTGTATTACTACAACATTTCTGCATTAAAAACACCTGCTACACACTACAGTGATTATAGAATCTCTTTGGGAAGTCACTTTGATTGTATAGTGGGTAGAGCAAGTCCACAGTTTTAAAGGAATGCATATTAAACTATTTTTAATGCCTACTGCACTGTCAATTCTCTAGCTTTAAAACCTAAGTTAGCAAAATCTTTAAACAGCACTACTTAGAAACTTTAATAACTTAAGACATAATGGTGTTTCTCCAATGCTCATGTTAATATGTGTGTGAATATGTTTTAGAGCTACAATGAAGGGTTCTGGTCAGCAGATATGTTTGGACACTAAAGCTCCCTGGGTAATAAAGACGATCAAAAAGATGATGAATAGGTATTTTTTACACACACTCACTCCCCCATCCCCCACCACACACACCTATACAAATAATTTATTTATACAGATATCTATGAATAACTGTCTTCAATCCTGTTTTATTTTGTTTTTTTTTTGCAGTGGTTCACGCTGAACAACTATTCTACTGTGTCTGTCTTTCTGTGTACATTATTTATGCTTGATGTATTTATACATAATATTTATTATTGTTTTCATTGTGGTGTATTTTTAATAAAGACTGCCTAAACATGTTACTCTGCTACTTGTCATTGTTTTGGGTTTCTTTAACTGTTATAAGACAATTCTGTCTGGTATTATAGGACCTATATGATTTAATTACTAAAAATATATTTGAACATCTTCATATGTTGATTATAACACCAATGAATAATCGATTTATTATATTGTATGAATGTTCAGGCCAACAAAAACAGGTTTTGTTGGGTTATTAATGGTGTGACCTAAACAATTAGAGGGTGTGTAATTATTGTGTTCTTGTGTAATTACAATGTTTGATAGTTTTGCTTCTTCAATATGATATTGAAACTCATCAGTCATCCCACACAGTAGCTCTGTGCTGATTAAAGCAGCAGAACCTAATTTGTATTATCAACGTTTTTAATCTGTCGCCCTCTCTTGGTAATGTACAGCAACTAATAATAAATAGCATAAATCGACGTATCGTATATTAAAATGATTGAAAATAATGAAAATAAAATTAAACTGTGTAATGTACAACCATCAACATCACCATTGTTATTATTATTATTTTTATTATTATTGTTGTTGTTGCTGTTATTATTATTATTATTATTATTATTATTATTATTATTATTATTATTATATATGCTAGTATACAGGGCGGCACGGTGACTTAGTGGTTAGCACGTTCGCCTCTCAGCACTAGGGAATCCCGGTTCGAATCCCCATCTGGGTGGAGTTTCCTTGTTCTCCCCATGTCCGCGTGGGTTTCCTCCAGGTTCTCTGGTTTCCTCCCACAGTCCAAAAACATGGATCAAGTCAATTGAGTTTTCCAAATTGCCCCATATAGAGTGTGTGTCTGTGTGAGTGAGTGTGTGCCCAGCGATAGACTGGCGTGTATCTGCCCAGCGCCCGAAACGTTCTCATGGGGAAACCCCCTGCGACCCCAATACAAGATAAAGCGGAAGATAGTGGATGGATGGATGCTAGTATATTAATCTAAGCTTTACATCATTAAAATTACACATTGAATTTATTTTATATTCATACACACCGAATATACATATTCACTGTATAATCCACGCGCTTCGACTCTCATATCAGCCAATCAGAGGGCAGTGATTTTGATGGACAGTCAAATCCTTCAATGAGTCTTTGTGCGCCCCAAAGTCTTTGTGCGCCTTCCCTTGCGCGCGCACTCGTACGTACTCTCGTGCACGCGCACCGCCAGGCTTTTATACAGCCGGATTAAGCAGCGCGTGAGTTACTATTTGCCTTAAACGTTTGTTTTTGTTTGTTTTTTTGTTTGTGCCTTTTTTTCTTTAAATGTATTTAAATGAACATTCCAGTCCTAACTTAAAGTTCATGTTTACACATCTCTGTGTATCTTCAGTCTGGTTATAAATAGGGGTACATCTGTTTAAATGTGTCACGCGCACAAATGTTTCCTATTTATATCTGAAATGAAGCGTTTTATCGTGTCCAGTTATTAAAATAAGACAAAAACATTATTAACACAATACATTTTTATAACCATAATTAAAATAACAGACTGAATTCACACTTGACAACTTCATTTATCAACTACTTCCATTTTCTACTAACAACAAAAGTGTCCGTAATTTTAGTTTGGTTTTTAATTTGGTTTACTAAGTGTTTTTTTGTTTACTTTGAATTAATATGGTTTGGATTCGTGTTTGTTGATTCTCAGCTTGAGAGGTATTCAACCAAGGGGTATTGTGTGGCACAGTGCGCATGCGCACTGTTTACCTTGGCGGATAGACTTGTCAAGCTCTAAGTGCGTTCATGATGTGTATTTATAACATTTCCCACTTTTACTTTAAAACCATGTAATAAAGGGCAGAATCAGGATGACATGTAGTTTTAATAAAGTTCACGTATTCAAATGTTGTTACTTCTTATGTGAACTGAAAAGTTAAATAAACTGTTAAATAAACAAAATGAGTAATACACATTTAACAGGTTTTAACATCTGCATTTAACATATCATAAAGGATGCACAGATTTTATTAAATTGAAGATATGTCAAAGATAAACGTTATAAATGTTCCTTATTACATGCCACTGTTGTTATATACACAATAGAAAAACTCAAGAATTTACAAAAAGCCTGCACTCTACTAGGTTCGCGGGGGGGGGGCGGCTTGGGGGCACGGGGTGAACATGGAAACTCCACCCAGATTAGGATTTAAACCTGGATCCCCAGCACTGAGAGGCAGATGTACTAACCACTAAGCCACTGTGCCACCCTGATATTATTTTTAGATTTTTACAAATATTGCATTTTAAGAACAATGTGCAAAAAGTAAATTACAAATACCATGCTAGTATTGTTTCATCCACTCTGGGTCAGTTCCTGTTATACAGTTTGTGCATGCAGTGTGTCATTTGTAATATGTGGAGTGTAGTATGTAATGTATAATACATTGTTAGAAATGTGTAGGCAGTGTACAGAGTAATATAATGTGTGTAGCATTGCCGAACAATTATATATATTTTCATCACTACCAACCTTACTGTTTCAGTAATATTTTTAGCATTACTATTTTCAGCAGTGTTGAGTGTACACTGGTTGCATTCCATAGTGACCCTAAGTACCCATGAGATTTTTACACACTTCAAATGTGACGTAGCTGTAGCCGGATATGTATAAACCACCCAAATATTTTTAGCGTTGTATACAGACTACATAGTTGTAAAATAATAATAATATAAAGATCTCATCTTTATTTCGGATATGTCTACATTTAATATTTATTTAATATTTGCAGTTTGTTATACTATTCGCACTCTGGTAGATGCTAAACTGCATTTCGATAGTCTGGATTCTTTACTGACTATGAACTTGTATCTGTCTATCCAAAACAATGGCCTCAAAGTGTAAAGAAACCATAGAGCCACATTCAAGGTGGCTACTCACATAATGACAGGTCAGAACATCTTAATGTTGCTTTAAAAAACATAACACTGTGGCTGAACAGCATGGTAGCTCCAATTTAACTCAATTTGTATTAACAAATTATAAATTAGCTATATAAATGTAAAAGAGAAGGGATATTTGAGAGAAGATTGCACTTTTTTCTAAGTAAATAACAGTTTTAATATAAAAGCATTTTCAATTTCATCATCATAATGTTAAGGAGCATTTTATTACTGATTTGCAGGAAAACCTTTGTTTTTGGAAATGACTGTACTGTAGTGTGCAATATGTAGTTTATATTAGACATTGTAGAGTGTATTAGGTAGTGTGTGGTATGTACCTGCTTAATGTGGACGTTGTTGAATAAGTAAAGTGATTTTAAAACATACTTCTTGTTCTTTACTGTTGGTGGATCTCTGATCAGCACAATGGCGACCAGTGACCCTTGTCCGCTGCTTGGAGAAATGGGCATGGCCTCCAACGACCCTGCTTCTCTCTCCAAGACCCAGCACCAGTCAGTCCCTCTCAGTAAAGACTCCGTATCCTCACCAGCGTCCACTCTTCCACTTACACAAGCAAAGGCAGGGAGGGGGCGGGGCTTTGCCAGATTGGCCAAGCAGGTGATTCTGGAGGAGAGAAAAAAGAAAGAAGAGGAACAGGAGAGGGTGGAGCAGGAAGGTATGTATGAATATATATGTATACAGACAAGTGAAGCTCTAAGGGGTGAATTGTGAATGGTGCAAGAGGGAAAGGTTGTTACAAAGGTATAACTCAACTACTTACAGTAATACAATCATATGTCTGTACATTATGAATTATGGATAACACTGTGTGTGTGCATTTGTGTGTTAGAAGATGCTAAAGAAGAAGAACTGAGCTTTGAAGACTTGATGAAGAAAGCTAAAGCAGGAGATGCCAGAGCTCAGTGCCGTGTGAGTGCACATGAACATGCACACATAAATTGAAATGAAATATGTAAATCTAAATGCAATAAAAGGTTGCACCCAAGGAGAAAATTCATGATATGATTTGTTAGATCTAACAGTCAAGGACTTTGAAAAGTACTGAAGTTGTGCTAATAAGCTGTTCTAATTGGCTAAAATGCATTATATTAAATAACAATTGTGTATTTCTCACCAACTTGTTTTAACAAAAATTTTAAAGGTGTAGATTTTGTGAGAGTGTGTTTCTCCCTAAAAGCAAATCAACATTTAGAAACCAAGTGGGTGAAAATAATTACAAAACACACAGTTACAGACATAACTAACTGAACGATGTGCATCTGCTTATTAATGAGTGTGTCTTATTTCTGTTTTCTGAAACATGAGCTGTTTCTTAATATAGCTTTACATGAACACACACACACACTCACACAAGCACACACGCACGATTCTACTGTTTGTCATTTTTTAATTAATAATGTTGACGGCAATGATCGTGTAAATCAAGAAAAATTGATTTTATTGTCATTTATTCTGAATAAAAGTATATAGGGTATGACAGATGACTGATGGAGTTTAGAAGAGATCAACCCAAACTTTACCAAAAATGAGCTTTTTTTGAATATATGCAAAACACATTGACTGCTATGAACAATGCTTTTAAATAATATTTGTAAGTGTCTAAGACATTGGCATAGTAGTGTATACGTGACTCTGTTTGTGTAGCTAGGTAAACACTACCTGAATTTGGGGATAGAGATGGACTCAGATGGAAACAACCGACTGGCTGTTGATTGGCTGGTCAAAGCAGCAAAACAAGGACGAAGAGATGCCGCAAAATTACTGCAGAATTGCTGGATTCAGAAGAAAGGTTTAGAAAATTAAGTATTATTATTAAGTAATAACATCATATTTATATTCATTAATGTATAAACTTACGGTACTTACAAAATAACATCTAGATGACCTTTTAACTCCTAGGTATCACTGATGAGAATGAGGAAGAAGTGCGCACGCTCTCCATGGAGTCGAAGTTTGAACAGGCAGTTCGGCGAGCTGCTATGATGATGTACTGGCAACTAAATCCACAAAAGAAGGAAAAAATGGACACAAGAGAAATTCTGCAAAATGTCACTCAGGTTAAATCTGATCCAGGTATACACTTTCACACACATAGGCATGCAAGCAAACACACATGCAAATGTTCATTAGAGACACTTCTTTGCAACTTCAGTTATTGCAAATTACATGCAGATACTGACTGCTCTGAACAACCAATTCGGGTTCCGTAATGATCATTACGATCAAGCAAAAAAAAATTGTTGAAAAAAAAAAAAAAAGCTGTTATGTCACAGGATCTAATCTACAATTTTGCGAGCCTTGTAAAATGTGCATTGTGCTGGTTTTTGCAGTAGTTATAGACGCAGGTCTCACTACTCAGTGTTTTGCGTGCAGTAACTTTTTGTTTCTGATCGGAACTTTGTGTATATCTAGAGTTTAAAATCAGGTTCTGCTTTGTTATTACAGGCAGTGTTAGTAGTGAAGTACCAGATGTTCAGACACAAAGAAAAATTCTGGAATCCATGGTCACTAATAAGAGTAAGAATTAATGTTTGTCTTTATGGCCACATGTGTGTACATCTGCATGGAATAAACAATGAATACATGAATACATTTTGAGAGAAAAGGCTTTAATGTTTTAATTAAAAAGATGGACGTGCTAACCACTACACCCCAGTGCTGCCAGCTTGTACACTGTAGTATATAAACCAAATATTACATATAAATAATTACATGGATGAAAGATTATCTGGTAAAAAATGTGGGTGCATGTGTGTGTGCTTGTGTGCATGTGTATGATTTGTGTATAAGTGTGTGTGGTTTGTACATGTGTGAAAAAATGGGTATATTGGGTGCATTTTTTACTTACAGCTGTCTGTTAATCTATAAATGGATGGAAGTCTCCTTATATATTTACTTGTGTCTGTTTGTAGCAGACTCATCTTATGTGGATGTAGAGGAATTTGTAGAAATGACAAAGAAATACACACAGAGCATGGCACACACACCACAACAAACAGCCCTACAAAGAGAGGGGTTGGACTGGAGCCATTCATCTACAGACGGCAAGGTGCAAACACACAGACACACACAAAGAAGAATTATAATTAAAAAGAAAAAAAATGTTTATTATAAAATGATACAATATGTAATTTATTTAAGTGGCAGAAACATGTAAAGATCCAGGATTAGCAATTTATTTAAATATAAAGTCAATAAAAATTATTACCCACCTTGGAGTAACTCCAAGAGCAAGGTGAGTAACTGTCTGGTAATTTACAAAGAATTTACAAAAAAAAAAAAACAAGCTTGAGGCCAAACTGCAATTTGCTAACAGTTATGTAGACGAGCCAATAAGCTTAGAAAATTTTGATGAATAAGGACAAAGTAGGTGATCTGACCTAAAAGGGCTGACAGAATAATAATGATTTGTCTCTGAACACGGGCAATTAAAATATATATGGTCCCAAAGGTTTGAAGTATGTAATAAAATGAAACATTGCATCGCCACATTATACTCTTTGTGTGTATATGTGTATATGTGTGTGTGTGTGTGTGTGTGTGTGTGTGTGTGATCAGAAGGGGGTGAGTCATGTTCCTCAGAAGAGAAGCAGTTGGAGTAGTCAAATGATGTTAGACACCAAACACAGTATGAGAAGAGCCATGGACTTCAAATCATACTTCCTGGTAGATGAAACTTCGCTTACTCATGCATTCCACTCCACTCATGCATTAACAAACACAACAATGTAATTCAGTTAAACTGTAAATGTAAAGAGTAATAATGGGTGAGTAATTTGTAGTGTTTGTCTGGTTATCTAGTAATGATTCAATGACCATAAATTTCAAAGAAAAGGATTCATTCATTATCTCCCACTTTATCCTCTATTAGGGTCACGTTGGGGTTCCCCATGCCCATGCATGGGCACACACTTACTCATACAGACACACTCTATATTGGGCAATTTGGAGAATTCAATTTACTTGATCCATGTTTTTGGACTGTGGGAGGAAACCGGAGAACCCGGAGGAAACCCACGCAGACACGGGGAGAACATGGAAACTCCACCCAGATGGGGATTCGAACCGGGAATCCCTAGCGCTGTGAGGAGAACGTGCTAAACCACTAAGCCACCGTGCCACCTAAGAAAAGGATGATTTATCTATTTATTATAGTGTAGAAGAAGACAGAGGGAAGTATTACTGGCCTTCAATGATAAAAAAAAAACAGAATACTTAAGTATGATCACATTCAGTCTTTCGGGCCTCTTTCAGGGCAATCCTAATAATGTTTTGTGTAATAGACACTTCATCCTTTACAAATCCAAACAGTTCCAATAAAGATGGATTAAATTGTTTTAATGTGGTATGATTATTTTCCATAGCCTTCACCTTGTTTTTCATGTTAGCCTATATGTGTTTCTATAGGGATTACAGTACCCAATACACCTGATTTTAGATTTAAAGGAACACCTGGTGGACTGGGCATCTCGTGCAGGTGTGCAGTGGTTGAGCACAATCATCCCAACTCAGCATGTAAATGCACTCGTCTTCTTCTTCATTATCTCCAACCTAAGAGTGGACCTTTTTATCTTCTTCATCCCTCTGCTAACCTTCTACCTGTCCTTCATCTCGATGGTGATCTGCACACTGCGTGTGTTCCGTAGCAGTAAATGTTGGCAGAACTTCAGCGCCCTGGCCGCTCTGCTTAGCCGTTTTGAGCCAGAGCTGGACATGGAATCTCACTTTGGTTGGAAGCAGCTAGAACAGCACTTGTACTTCCTGGTGTCTGTTTGTTTTGTCATTTTCAGCTTCCCGCTGGCAGATAAGGGCTGGATTCCCTGTTCTGAGCTCAGCACAGTAGCTGTTCTGTTCACTGCGCTCAGCTATGCTTCTCTGAGCCCAGCAGCAGCATCTTACACTCGATGGGCACTCATCATTGAGGTTGCCTCCTCCCTTTGTGCCCTCACTACTCGCCTCCCTGAGGAGTTTGTTACACTGCGGCTGCTTGGAAAAACTATTGAGACGGTGCCGATTGGAGAGTCGGTGGTTCTAACCATTAGCCTGCCCTGTATGCTATACGTCTACCTGTTCTACCTGTTCTTTAGGTAAGATTAAAGTCACTTTATCATGACACTAAATGCAACATAACTACAATCCAGGGAAATCAATTTATTGAATGCATATTGACTAATAGGGGTGGCACGGTGGGTTAGTGGTTAGCATGTTCTCCTCTCAGCGCTAGGGATTCCTGGTTCGAATCCCTATCTGGGTGAAGTTTCCATGTTCTCCCCGTGTCCGTGTGGGTTTTCTTCGGGTTCTCTGGTTTCTCCCACAGTCCAAAAACATGGATCAGGTCAATTGAGTTCTCCAAATTGCCCCAAATAGAGTGAGTGTGTATATGTGCGTGTCTGTGTGAGTGAGTGTGTTCCCAGCGATAGATTGGCGCCCTGTCCTGGGTGTATCTGCCCAGCGCCCGAAACATTCTCCCCTAGATGGGCATGAGGAACCCCCCCGCGACCCTAATATAGGATAAAGCGGAAGATAATGGATGGATGGGCATATTGACTAATATCGTATTTCTTAATGTGCTGTAATAAACCAATTGTATAATATTTGACAAAAAAACAGTATAATAAAAAACAATAGCAGTAGGTTGTTGTTTGTGTCTATATATGTGTTTAAGTGAATGTCTGTGTGTATGTGTGTGTTTACCTGTATGTTTGTCTTCCTGCAGAATGGCTCGTATGCATGGATTCAGAGGAACATACTGCTTCCTTGTTCCATACCTGGTGTGCTTCATGTGGTTGGAATTCTCTGTGGTTCTGCTACAGAACTCTACACTGATCGGTCTCATTCGTACCTGTGTAGCATACTTCCTTGTACTATTTGCTCTGCCTGTGCTGGCACTGGGACTAGCAACCATGCTGGTGATCCAGATGATAAAGTGGTTGATAGAGTTAGAAGTAACGAAGATGCTGGTCACGCTGGCTGTGTGCGTGGTTCCTGTGACCCTCCGTTTGTGGACTCGGTTCAGTCTGTCCATTCTGAGTGTGGTACGTTCAGTTACACACCGTGGCCCTGTGAAGCTCATTCTGCTGTGCCTGTTCTGCGTGTTGCTGGTCTGTGTGGGCTATGTGTACAGTGCAGAGGGGCTGAAGGTATATAATTCTACACTGACATGGGAACAATATGGCACAGCATGTGGTCCATCAGCATGGAAACAGCACGGTATGACTCGCACTCAGATTATCTGCAGCCATCTGGAGGGACACAGAGTCACTTGGAAAGGAAAGTTTCAAAGCGTCAGAGTGGCAGAAACAGAGAACGGAGCTCAGTCACTTATCAACCTGTTGCCTGTCTTCATGGGTGACTGGCTGCGTTGTCTCTATGGTGACGAGTACCCATCCTGCGAGGGGCATAATGCTGTCATGTCTAATCAGGATCAGAGCAGCAATGCATCTTTTCTTCTGCAGCAGCAAGAGGAAGAAGAACTTTGCCAGATCAAATCCATAGCTAAACATCATTGTCATGTGAAGCGTTTCAATACATACCGCTTTGAGGTAACAGTACGCCAGGTGACTGAAGCACAGCCTGAAAACATTGATAGTGACATTGTTCTCTCAGCCAGCCATGAGTTTAAACAGGTCTTGTTAAATCTGGATGAGGGAAGCATGGTGGAGTTCAGTACCAAACTGGAGGGCAAGCTGGGCTCCAAACAACCAAAGTTTGAACTGAAAGCCATTCACTGTCTAAACTGCAGTTCATCACTGCTGCCCGAGGGACGCCAAGTCAAGATTGAAAGAAACTGGAGAAAAAGTGTGCAAGCTGCCATGAAATTTGGATTTGATTTCTTCTTCTCACCTCTGCTGAGCGCCAGAATTGGGGCCTAAAAACAGAATTGACGCAAAGACTTAAAGAATTGATTTTTACATTCTGCTCGCAAAACAATGTTGGAGCTGACTGATTATAGATGTTAAGTGTGAATTCATATAAACAATAACTTGAATCTTGTTTAAGTGTCATCAGTGCATCTTACCATTATCAGTACACGTTAGAAGGATCAGCCCATAATATAATGATTAGCTAATTTAAGAATGGTTAAAGGATGTTAGAATGATCATAATGTTCAGCATGCTTGGAATAATGATGAGCACAGGTAATCGACACAGGCAAGCATTATTAGCACAGTTCAAAATAATACTGTAAGGCAGGATTAGATCGATCAAGATAGCTCAGAATGATCAGTACAGGTTAGATCAGTACAATATTAAGACAGCTTAGACCAATCATCACAAGTTAGAATGATCAGCACAGGTATTAATGATTAGCACAGGACTAATCAATACATTAGCATGATTGGTACAATTTAGAATCAAATACAAATATAATAATCAAATAGCATGATCAGCACAGGTAAAACTGATTAACGTTGGTCAGCATGATTTGCACAAGATTAAAGCTGAAGTATTCAGACTGAAATCAGGGCAACATTGCAAATTAAGTTATTATTATTTAATTTGTGTAATCAATATTTTACACAACAATACAATTGAGTGATGATGGTTTATTATATTTTATAGTTAAAGTGGTGCCAATTTTAAAAAGCAGTATTAAAAAAATGGTTAAAAATGATGGAATGATCCACAGATTTGACTAATCGGCACAGCTAATCAGCATGATCAGCTTAGAATGACCAGTACAATGATCAGTGGAGGTTAGAGCAATCAATACACATTAAAATGATCAGCGCATGTTTGAAGACTAGCACATTTTAGAATAATTGGAACAGCCAATTTAGTATAATCTGACAACAATTCCAAGATTCAAAAGTTTCAAATGTGAGGATGCATAAAGAATCAATACCATTCAAAAACTGGCAACCACAGAGTTCTTTGGGAGTTGACTCATGATTTTACTTGAAAGCTGAAGATTTCTGGTTTAAAATACTTTTAATGGAAATTAAAAAAAAAAAGTCTTAAAACGTATTTTAAAAGACTGTTTAAGTCATGTCTTAAATAGTCTAATAGCGAATTGCTATCTAAGTTTAAGTTGGGCTACTAAAATACATATTTTGATCACTGATATATTATTTGGGGAAAAGTATAATCATGGCTAGGTGAATTTAGAAGCAACAGAATGAAGCTATTCTGTATATTATAGTATATTATTTTATACTATTATAAAAATTGAACACCTAATTTAGTTGTTATACCACCACCTACTGGACTGATGTAAACATTGCAGTTTTCGTTTGTATGTGTGTGTTAGAGACAAAATAAGGTTGATTAAATGTTGACTTTTAAATAATATGTATAGATGTTTACATGGCCTCAAATGAATGTTAGACAAATGACTGGCTGAGGAATGCTTCAACACATCAATAAAATATAAGCATGAGCTATCTCTGGACCCATTATTTATTTATTAGACAATGGGATTTAAACCTACAACCTTCAGATTGATAGCCCAACACCCTTACCACTGGCCTACCACAGCTACCTGCAGAAGCTGGTGGCATCGTTTTTTGGACTTTTTAAACAAATTTTAGAATGATGTCAAAGGGAATTTACTAATGTTTATTTTTCATCTAAGCAGAGAGCAAGTGACTCAATTAAAGTTAAGGATTAAGAGGGATCAGGTGACACCAGCATAGTACTTCACTCTCTCTGTTTTCTACCTTCTTCCTAATTTAAATAAGAACATAGTCAGTGAGGCAAGGTGAAGATGTCATCCACTCAATCCAGTGTTCATAATCATTATTTATTTACATTCATTTGTATTTTTTCAGTCCATCATTACAATATGTTTCAGTATTAAAGGCTATACACATGTTAAATGTGTGTGTGTGCGTGTGTTACTACGATTTCATTCAGTGACAAAATGTTAGTTAATGTGAGAAGGATATAGAAGAAAAATAAAGCGTTTACAGCGTAAAAATGGAATAAATGAAAATCTTGATTGCGATGAAAACTGATGAGATAATGGAGATTTGAGTTCGATGACAGGATTATGATGGAGTAATGAGTAATCGTGGTTAGATGCCCAAATGATGAAATCATGACTAAGGATATTATCCATTTCCTTTGATTTGTAATCATGTAATTGCTTATACTTTACAAATGCCTGAAATTAAGCCATCATAAACATTTAAAGCTGATTCACATCAGAGGCCATTATAGATTATCATTTATATCTGATTGTCACACTTGGGCCATAAACTCACCCACTTTGTGACACTGATGTTTATCTCACANTAGTTATATATAGTTATGTATAGTTATGTATGTAAATCATGCCGTGTGATTTTACGTATAATTATGATAATAATTACCAATAAGACTTAAATAGTTATGATTTCAATGTATAATCATGATTGTAATGTGTAACATTAATAACGATAACTTTGAACATAATTTTAACACAATGTAGTTAGTTTACTTATATATTCTTTAAATAGATTTTAATAAGTAGTTTACTGCAGTACAGTGAATGTTCAGACCAATGAAAAGTGTTTTTGGTTCATTGTGGTAACGAATGAGATCAGTGAAGTGTTAAAGAATATTTAGAATTAGATGTTAATATTGATTATGACTAGTGTCAAATTTAATAGTATTTTTATATTAATTCTGGAATATAAAGCAGTGTTGTGTTAGGGTTGAAAATACTTAAATGATTAAGAATTAGTGCAATTACCAGTTTTGTGCAGAGGCTGCCCAGATGTGCACAAAAATAGATTGTTGCAGACATTATTGCTCACCCTGATTGCTACTTTTGTTTGAGGCACAATGGTTATTGGAAATGATATTAAAAGCAATTTCCAGAATATCTGTAATGTAATTTTATGATATAGTCGAAGTTTTATGAACAAAGATTTTATGAATTATTTAAACAAATATTATTCTCACCTTTTTGTAATCCAATTTTAAGTTGATCTCCTCTTTAAAACTCTAAGAGTTTTAACTTCTTTTGAAAAACTTTCTACAAGCTTTTCTGTAAGAACATTTGCCTATTTATTAGTGTCAGACAGTGATGTTGGTCGATGCAAGGTAGTGTACTTGATTTAAAAAATTTGTTGTAATGGTACTTAATAAAACACTTTAATTCGAAGAGGTTCATATACTTTTGTTCATATAGTATACCTTTGAAAAAGTTACTAATTGCAGCTTTAGTTTTATATAAATACATATAAAATAGCTGTGTGTGTGCATAGTTTCACTTACTCTCAAGCTGTACACAATGTTTTTATCACATATATATATATATATATATACAGTGGGTTGCAAAAGTATTCATACCCCTTGAACTTTTCCATATTTTGTCACATTACAACCACAAACATAAATATATTTCACTGGAATTTAATGTGAAAGACCAACACAAAGTGGTATACAATTGTGAAGTGGAATGAAAGTTATACATGAATCAACAATTTTTTTACAAATAAAAAACTGAAAAGTGCGATGTGCAAAATTATTCAGCCCCCTTT
>JAFMOD010000331.1:21890-51117 GCA_019802435.1 Corydoras maculifer
AGTATTTACATACAGTGGATTTTTTTCCTCCACGTTTAACCCATCTGTGCAGTAAAACACACAAAAACACACACATATACACATACTGAGTGAAGTGAATACATGTGCCCAGAGCAGTTGGCAGCCCTGTACACAGTGCCCAGGGAACAATGGTACACAAGAGTTATACTTGTATTTTGTTTGTATTTTATGTTCAGCCTATTGGTTTGGCCCAGTTTAAAGTCACAGTTTCTCATGTGGCCTTTGAGAAAATTAATTGCCTGGCCCTGGACTGAAGGCCTGGATGAGGTTAGTGTCAGATAATATTCCATCTACCCTTATGACCCTAGAATGGATAAGCAACTTGTTGATTGGGCAAGTTTCTTGACAGCTCAAACCAGTCTGGACATTTCCTGTTGCTAAATGTTGTTGTTTTTTTTTTCTAAAAACAGCCATCATGTCATGGTAAAAAAAAAACCCACAAATATCTTTTATTTGTACTGATGGTTAGTGTGGTAATTATCTGAAGCCACATGCCAAAATCTGCATGATTTTATTTACTGCACTGCTTCCACATGATTGCTTGATTAGACAAATGTATAAATAAATAGATGCACATATCTTTGATAAGTTTAGTTACAAGTTCTTTATTGGAACTTGCATTTAGCATTTATGCAATTTAGCATTTATCACTGTTAGTTTAATGGTCATTGTTAATATAACCGCTGGAGAAATAATTCTAATAGCTCAAACCAGTTTTCTCATCTTTTTTATCATACATAATGTTTCAGCAAAACGTTTTGTGAATTATTTCTAAAGATGAAAAGAATAAAACAATACAAGACATTGTCTTGATCTTATATTGATAACCCTCTGTAATTAGTTTGAAATGAAAAAGACAACTAGGGAACCAATTATACAGTAAGAGAGAGGAGGGTGCCACATAGGTAAGGAAATTTTTACAGCATTTAAAAAAGAGTAAGTGCTTAAAATGAAAACTAAAGACAGCTGGTTGAGAAAAGTGTTTTGGCAGAACTAGCAGAAATCTAGCAGAAAATCAAGGCTGTACATCAGCAACTTTGTTTTTTTCTGGTTAATTGCACTCTATTGCCATGAATCTAAGAAAGACAACTATGATAAAAAAAAAATTCTAAATTATTTTTGTAGCAGAGTGTTAACACAAAACAAGAATCACTGACCAACATATGACCTACAGGCCATGAGATTTCAATTATCATAGGGTCCATGATCCCAGTAACTAAAAGAATGTCTGTTTTGTCTTTTCTACAGTGAAATTACCCAAAGCGACTCAGTCAGAAAAATACAAGCCCAGGCATTTTTCTCTATCCATAGTCTTGTGGAAATGTAAGTCTTCACTTTAGACACATTTATTTTCCATATGTAAATAAAGGAAAAAAGACTATGACTGTTTGAAGGACAAAAACAAGCAATGATTGCATGATTCTGTCTATTTCTAATCGATCAACTGATAGGGCACTAATTTTTACAAAACTACAACTTACTTAATTGATATATAAGTATATGATGGCTTTAAAAGCTTTAAAGGCTATTAATTGGCAGATAGAATTAGGTGAACAGTTAAGAGTACTCAGTCATCTGGCAACTGTTGCTATGAGTAATAATAGAATAATAGTATGTACAAGTGAAAGTAGAGCTTTAATTGTTACTTTTCTTTCTTTTTTTTTTTTTCTTTCAGCTCAATCCAGAATGTAGTTCAACTGTCAAATATAGAAAAGGGGGCTTTGACTGACCTGCCCAGATTGCAATACCTGTAATAACATTTAACACTCTAATTAAAAGTGTATGTTAAAATGCGTAGGCTTAGTGGTTAGCACGTTCGCCTCTCAGCGCTAGGGATTCCCGGTTCGAATCCCCATCTGGGTGGAGTTTCCATGTTCTCCCCGTGTCTGCGTGGGTTTCCTCCGGGTTCTCCAGTTTCCTCCCACAGTCCAAAAACATGGATCAAGTTAATTGAATTCTCAAAATTGCCCCCTATAGAGTGTGTCTGTGTGAGTGAGTGTGTGCCCAGCGATGGATTGGCGCCCTGTCCTGGGTCTATCTGCCCAGCGCCCGAGACGCTCTCCCCTGGATGGGCATGGGGAACCCCACCGCGACCCCAATAGAGGATAAGCGGGAGATAATGAATGAATGAATACATCATTTTCATATTATTAAAACCCAACCAAAAAACTTGGAACATACATGTACTGTACATGCTTCAATGACAAACTGTATTCGTGCAACACACATAAAAAATGTCAAAATAATACAGTAACAGGTTGAACATGTTAAATCTGCACAAATATAACCTCTTCTACCTGCGATACAAAGCTGCAGCAGTATATTATTAGTTAATATCAAGCTTATGAAAAACAATACAAATAACAGTTCCTATTAGAGAAGCAAACTGTTTATTCTAGCATCTGGTGACGCCAACTGTTCGGTTCAATCAACCTAAACCAATAGCTTTGACACAATGTGATATTATTGTAGTTTGGTTACTTATTCAATTTGTTTTGTGCAGGGAGATCTCTGACAACATGCATTTAACCGAAATATCAGCCAATGTGTTTCAAGGCTTATCCAAGGAGAATATGTTCTTGTGAGTACACCACCAACACAGTGTATACCATGTGACCACACATAGTCTAACCTGTACTGTGATCTTAGTTAAATGTTTGAAATCATTTACCATTTTTGGTTGGCTGGACTGAGTTAGAGTACTGACTACACACAAAATGGTCTTTATAAGGACTCGTATGTTTAAAGCGTAATAAAATGAACAAGTTATGTAATAAACATAAAGGATTCAACAGATTGTGACCACCATTTTCCAGGAGAATAGTAATAGTTTAAATAAAAACTTAAACCACGTCAACATAGTTTTGACCATATAGTGCAATTTTTTAAGTTCCCTTGTGCCAGTATGCTAATTATTACTAAAGGTATGACTATGTCTGATTACTTGACTAAAATTACTAAATGTATATATTTATTTATATTCACTGTAGTTTAAGAACTTAGATAATTAGCATGAAGGCCTTCACTGGCAAAGACTACCATAGACATTATTTTAGCCTTGCAAATAGAACATCTGATGATCAAATGTGTTTGCACTAATTAAAAAATATATATGTGTAGATTTCAAGTAAATTTGTCAATTATTGATTTTGGTTGTACAAATCACAAATTATTTTTATGGAATGACTAATATAATACATTTTTTAACTTTATTCAACTTTATGTTGTGTCACTTTGTCAGGAATCTTGTCAGGAATGGATTTACTGAGCTAAAAGCACATGCCTTCAATGGAACCAAAGTGGAAAAGTTGTAGGTATCTCTCATCAGAGGACCAATTTTGTTCTTTATGATATATGCACCTTCTATATTCACACTTGTATAGCTAAACCTTCTACATGTATACATGCTGTTTCTACAAGTATTGTTCATTTTTCTGGGCTCTTCCCATTCTATGCTATCCCACTTTACTTTAATGATCAGGAACCACACATGTGTGGGTATTATTATTATTCATATTATTATTCATATTATTATTCATATTATTATTCATATTATTATTATTATTATTATTATTATTATTATTATTATTATAGTGGTGGATGATTAACACACCACCACATTAGTACCACTGCAGTGCTAGGAGTGTGTATTGTGCTGGTATGACTAGATCTGACACAACAGTACTGCTGGCATTTTTAACACTCAATGTGCACTTTGTTTTACATATTTACATTATTGATTCATTTAGTAAATGTAAAGTCATATACTAACTCATTTTTCACTAGCTCTCACTAATAAGATGTTAATAATTTAAGTAGCTCTGCTGTGCTTAAACCAGTGCAACACAGAATTCTAGCACATCAGTTTCAATGCAGAGCAGGTTTCCATTTTGTGGAGGTCCTAACAATTAGATTAAAAAGCAAAGCAGAGTAAAAGTTTCTAATTGCAAAACTCCAAAGGGCATCTTTGTAGTAAGTGGAAATGATAAAAAAATGGACATGTATGGAAACAAGGAGGTATGCAGGGTAAAGTGGGCAGTAAATGATCATCCCCGATCACGTATTTGTGAGGACTGTTTGTATGTATGATTAAAATATCAAACCAAGGGACAAATTGTAAGGAACAGAATGTACACGTAAATAATGTTAAATGAGACAAAACATTGATTGAATGCTCAATGTCTAAATAAACACTCAGTCAGTTGCTTTTTCTTGATGCATATCCAGTGTGAGTGTTTACAGTTCTGGTGTGATTAGATTAATGCTGTGGTCAAAATTACATTCGCATGCAGTCTGCGTGTTATATCTTCAACACTGTCCAATATGTGAGGCTGCAAAAACATCAGCCTTACAACATCCTGCGTAAAAAAACAGCCATAATAAGTAAATGTGCCATCTAAATGGTAGGAGCCATGTTTGGTAAATATTAAGCAACACATTAAAGCAATAAAAGCCCTAATATAATATAATATAATAAATATAAATGAAATACTTAAACTAGATTATGTTACAAAAAGTCTAAAAGTGTGTAGTTATTGCCCGGCCGCCGAAGGAGGAAGGAGTCTACTATGAAGTTATACCTTACCACTGTTGCTCTTTGGGGGTTCATGCTAAGAACACTTTAAAACTGATTTGAGACAATCTATTACTGTAAAAAGTGCTATATGAAATAAATAAACAACAAATGAAATAAAATGTTTGTTGTCTAGATATGAAAATTATAGAATTTGCATGCTAGTCTCTATTCTTTGTTTTAGGATTTTGAGGGACAACAGACAGCTTACATCATGAAGATGCTTTTGAGGGTGCTACAGGACCAACTTTACTGTAAGTTCCTATATCTGTTTTCAATTAAAATTTCAAAATCCTTAAAGCAAAGTAAGTGTAAGAACATAAAAGTTTAATTTGAACAGTTTGAATTTACTAAAAGATTTATTATCATTATTATCTGGTAGTCAAGGTCTGTGTGTATCATCTGCTCTCTGAGAGACTGGCTATAAAAATGTTTCAAGGCAAGTTTGCCTCCACCCTGAACTTTTTAACCTTGATATGAAAAGAGGTATTAAGCCAGCCACATGGTCTTATTACTGTAGGGAAAAAAAAGTTTTTGTAATGTACAGTACAGCACAATACTGGGGTAAAGACAGTGTGTTTGTGCCACTTTAAGGCAAAAAACATCTAGATGGACTTTGTAGTTTTAAAAATGCAGACCAGTACATCTGTGTTCTTTGTTTTTGTTAGTCCTCTGTTGGTTCTCTGTTTTTTATTGGTCAAGACCATCACAGAACAGGTATAATTTGGGTAGTGGACTGTTTATTGTCAGTTCTGCAGTGCCAAACTTGTCTAAACTTTTGACTGATACTGTATATTATATAGGAGTTCAGTTGTGATTTTGTATTAAAGTTGGCTTTAAAAACATCTAAACCAATTATCTTACATTTTTGTCTGTGTAGGGATGTCTCATCGACTGCTCTTCACACTTCTGACACATGGTCTCACAGAGGTGAAGGTACTGATAGCTCGGTCTACGCCTGCCCTCAAGACTCTTCCACCTTTGGAATTATTTTCGGACCTGCAGGAAGGTTTATCCAACTTATCCAAGCCACTGCTGTGCTTTTAACAACTGGAGACGCAACAATAGGTCAAAATCACACATAGGACACTATAAAAGTTTTTTAAGGGTGTGCTTCTTGAACATAAAAAAAATGACACCTTATACATTTATGACAAATTATTAATAAAGCATGTTTTTTTTTTTATTCTTTATCTCTTTTGTTTCCCAGAGAAAATGCTGTATTTGGTCGCTTTCAGACCATTTCCACCCTGGCTTTTTTACTTTTCTTATATAATGCTGTGGTTTTACCAAGTAAAATATTTATCTCTCTTTCTCTTTTTGCACAGTGACCAATCAAAAGACCTCTCTGAATATTATGACATCAATTTTCATTATCCAGATTTGGATCTATGTCTCAGCAGTAGCCCCATCAAATGCTCCCCTGAACCAGATGCCTTCAACCCTTGTGAGGACTTGTTGGGTCACACCCTTCTACGTGCCGTTACATGGATTGTCACCGCCTTTGCTCTTGTGGGCAATCCGTGCTGCTGGTCCTCGTCCTGAGCCATCAGAAAATGAGCGTCTCAAGGTTCCTTATGTGTAATTTGGCCTTTGCTGACTTGTGCATGGGCTTTTACCTGCTGCTCATTGCCCTGGCAGACTACCGTTCCCGTCAGCAGTATTATAACTATGCCACAGACTGGCAGACGGGCATGGGCTGTGGTAAAGCTGGACCATTTTGTCCAGCGAGTTTTTCGTCTTCACCCTTACTATGATCACTTTGGAGCGTTGGCACACGCATGCCATGCAGATGAGTAGGAGACTGAGGATCCGTCATGTGGCTACCCTTATGGCTGCGGGATGGACATTTTCTGTTGTAATAGCTCTTCTACCCGTACTTGGGGTCAGTAGTTACACCAAGGTAAGCATATGCCTCCCAATGGACATCAAAACACCAGTTTCACAAGGCTACGTGGTTGCAGTTCTGGTTTTAAATGTTGCAGCCTTTCTGATGGTGTGCTCAAGCTACACAGGAATTTACTTGAGCGTCCACAACCCAAATGTGCCAACGCCCCATGGAGATAAACGGATGGCCAAAAGGATGGCAGTTTTCATCCTCACAGACTTTTTATGTATGTTGTATGGCACCAATCTAATTTTTTGCCATTTCTGCTGCATTGCGAATGCCACTGATCACAGTTTCCCAGTCCAAAATCCTTCTTATCCTCTTCTACCCAATCAACTCACTGTGTAACCCATTCCTCTACACCATATTCACACGAGCCTTTCGCAGGGACAAGTATCTGCTGTTGAGTCGCTGTGGCTGCTGCCACTCCCAGGCAGAGTTCTACAGAACACGGGGTCTATCAGGAGTCACCCTGACTCCAAAGAGCAAAAGCTCTAAAACATACCAGTTTCATGCCTACCACATCAAACTGCAAGGTTGCTTCTTTAATAAAGACGCAACATGAACTTCATGGATTAATGTATTTATCATAAACACTTTTTCTACTTTGTAATTTTTGTACATACTGTGAAAAAGAGCCTCATAATGTGAAAGGACTTTTACCGTCCTGTATTATAAACAAGAGCATTTTTTTTTATGAAATGTAGTTTGAATGATTTACAAAACCCTCCAGTGAGAATACACTCAATCTCATGTGCTAAAATACAGAACTGTTGTTTACTTACTTTGGACCAATAAATGGTGACTTAGTATTTATAGATCTATTGTTTCTGCTGTTGAAGTAAAGCTGGAAATGCACTTACTTTTTTAACAGTTGCATTATAAAGGTCATTTTACCGAATGTTTCCACTAGAGAGCGCGCCAGAGAACTTAAGCTGTAGAACACTTTTTAATATGCATGATGTTGACATGTAAACAAGTCAAACTCTTCTACGTTGGATCTTTCGGAAGCGTATAATTTATTTATGAGAACATCCACAACCTGCATCAACTAATACAGGATCCAAGAGGCAGCCATCCTGCACAAATGAATACACACGTAAAACTATGTGGATCTCTAAACAGGCCATTTGGTTGGTTTTGGCTGGAATATAAAATGTCTGTGACATAAATTTCTAATAAAATCATTTTCAAATTTAACCTTTTGTTGACTTGTGTTCATTTTGTAAATTTTGCAGTGGAACCAACGCAGGAAATTGTTATCTGTTCTATTAATTTACACACTCGGTCATACTATAGCTGGATGGGAGGCAACCCCTTTTCATTTCTGCCAACTTGTTGCAGCATTCATCATCCAGTTAAATCAGTTCCACAGTCACACTATGTAGTTCTACAATTACAAACTGTAATCTGTTATCACTTATTCTGTTCTATGATGTGAGCCACATAAATCAGGTATTATTTGGTTAGTTATTTAGTTTACACTGACTGTGCAGAAATGACTAAGATAGCATCTTAAATGATTTAAGGTGAAACAATAAGGTGCATTGCTTATGAGGGTGCACTTTTGGTGGAAAGCCTTTGAAAATGACAGTATTTGATCCAGTGCCACATACACTAACCAACTATACTAATCAAAAATTCAAATAATACCTGCTCTCCAAAGGAGACTAATTAAGTAAGGCTGTAATTGCGTCTACAGGACATATATTTAAATGTAAATATTTAGAGTTTATAAAGATCATTAAGTTAAGTAATACTTGTTAAAATAATAGTAAGAGAAAATTGTTGCTTGTTTTTAAGAAAATTTGTGCATAATAAAAATGTATGCTTACAATTTATGACATGTGAACTGCAGCACTTGTAAACATTCAGATAAAAATGTTTTTTTTAAAGCAAGGGTTTTGGTCCAAAATCATTCCTAAATGCTTTTTTAAATAAATTTCCAAACACTATGATGAACTGAAAAAAAAAAAAGAAAAGTACAATTTATGGATTTGATAACCTTTATAAGCAATATTTGATGCAGTTAGAATTTGATTCTGAAATTTTCAGTAGAAATTGGGCGTTTTAATGTCGAGACTGACTTTTGTTTAGTATTTTGTGTGTGTGTGTGTGTGCGTCCTACAAAAAATACAAAAAAATGTATATACACACACACACACACACACACACAAAATAAATGACAGAGCAGTTGAGATTTGTCGATGTATTTCATTAAATAAAAAAAAATTATAATAATAAAACTGAACTCTTTTAGCCTTTCAGGCCATTCGAAGCACACTAAACTATGACACACTTGCACCCTATAAAAATAAATACTAATAAGCTGAACTTGCATACAGTATTATAAAGATGGGTCTTAACATCTCCAAAGAAAAAAAAAAAGCCCAGACCCTAGACACTTAGCCCAGACCCTTTGGATACAGCCCATCAGCTAACTAGGATAGCAGCACATTATGTTATTCCACTGGTGCAGTCTGATAACTCGTCTGTATTGTCTCAAAAAATATGTAATTGTGCAAATATAGGCTCTTCTAGAAAATTTACAAAGTTCAGTTGACATATTTAAGAACTACCAGCTTGGTAGGTTCTGAGAATAGACATAAACCAGCTAACAAAGTTAATGCCTGTAATTTTATTCTTATAATCCTGTTTTAATTTTATGTCTGTACTGCTTTACTTCATAGAGAATGTTTAAAATAAAAAGTCACTGAGAACTGTATATTTCCATAAAAGTTTTAAAATTATATGGTACTTCCGAGGTCACAGTCTCAGAAAAGCTTGGAGTCCACCATGAGTCTATTTACCACATTTGCTTATTTTTGTTAATGCTAAGCTGTTATTTGCATGGCTTAAACTTTGTATATCTATTTTAAAACAGTGCCTTTCAACAACATACACAGCTCTAGTCGCATCTGGACAAATTATTGTACACTCACATAACTGTGTTCTCTAATCTCATCTAATCTCGGGGATTAACACTAATAAGAACTATTATTGTTCTAAGTTCTTGTGGTGAGAACACACCACATAAGGTTTTTCCAAAACTTGTAAGAACTATAAAACATTGTTCTTCTATAAAACATTGTTTCACATGCAGTGCAAACGTTCTGTATGTTGCTTTTTAGAGTTAATAAGGTTAAATTATTTATCATTGATTTAAAATGTAATGCTGATGTTTTTAGTTGATGATGTAGTTAAAGCTGGAACTACACTAAACATGTCATATATTTTTTCTAATAAATTGGTGTGTAGGCAAATGCTGATTTATATAGGTACAGTTTTGTTAGTGATTGGTATGTGCAGTATGATGATTTGAAGTCTAGTGTTAGTACTGCAGAACTGAGGTTAATAATATGTAGATGTGTTTTATTTATTTTGAATAGGTAAGCTGCTGGTGTTGATGAAATAAACTTATTTATTAGTGATAATGTTATAAACTAGATTGCAATGTTCAGGTTAGCAAAGCTCCAAATGCGTTATTAGCAATATGTTAGCAATTGATGTTAACAATAAATGAGCATGCAGAACTGAGGTCAATAGTAGGAAGGTGATAATCATGTTTATAATGTTTGGTATAATTATAACGATTGGGAGAATATTACAATTGATGTTGGATATAATGTTTCTGTTATGAATAGTGATGTAGAACATTTTGATGATGTTGCTTACTGAAGACTTAATAATGTGATTGAAATATGTAAGTGATGATAGTGATATGATAACGATAATAATTATTAGGACGGAAATGGTAATAATGATACAAGTGAAAAAGAAAGTAAAGACAGAGATGTTTTAATAGTAAACATATTTTAATGTTTCTGATGGTAATGATAGTAATGTCATGAATATGATTGTTTCTGGTGGTAATGATAGTAATGTCATGAATATGATATGATGATTATTATTATAATGATGGTGATCATGATCATCATGATGATGATGATGATGATAATGAGGAGGAGGAGGAGATTAAGTAATTAATATAATAATTAATTACGATAAAATAATAGTAGTGGTGGTAATGATACAGTTAGTAAATATAAGTTTAATGTGTAACACCAAAGGTGCATTGAGAGATTGTCCAAAATTAGCAAGCACATGATAGGAAGACAGTTCTAGTATACTTTTGTAACCATGACAACCAGACATTTACATCCATATGACAGAGCAGCACTTAGTCGCATTTGCAGCCAACAAAGTTAGACCTACCCTAACTAGTCCCACATTCTAAAAAGCATCAACTTCTTCACAAATGACATGCCATAGCATAGGATTTTAACTGTCATTTGGACAAACCCCTAAAAATAAATCTTTATATATAAAGCAGTGAATTGTGTCTATGTGTGTATGTGTTTGTGTCACTGGTTCTCTGGGTTTACTCTGTCCTGGAAGATGTAGAGGTTGTTGGAAGCAGCAATGGCGATGATATTCTCAGCTGGATGCCACGCCATGTGGAGGATCTTCTTTCTGAAGTCCAGACTGTCTACGCCCACATCACCACGACGACGACGTCCACCAGTATATACACGGCGTGTCCTCAGCACTGCACGTGGTTTACTGCTTTCACGCCAAGCCTCTAGCGTGACACCACGTCCCGAGTCCCGGTCAAACATCCGGAAAAAACTATTATATGCTCCAGTCATGATCACACTGTGAAAGATATAGAAGGAGTGTCACAGATACAATAAAAAAGCAGTCCAATAGTGCAGATCTATTGATTTATTTGAGCTTCAAGTATAACATTGAAAAAACAATAAGATTTTGAAACGTTCGATGTTTAAAGCTGAAAATTTTGAAACAGGGGATTAATTTTCTCACAAGTGTACAGGTTTTGTATTAATGATATTGGTTGTATGTATTTTTTTGTTCTTATCATTTGCTTTATGGAAGGAGTAAGTGGATAAACATAGAAGAAGAACTTCAATGTTTTACAGATTTTTATGTAAGCATAAAATTGGATGTGCATGTGTATATCTGTGTGTTTTTAGTATGTTTTTCCTTACCTGTCTGTGCTGTTCCACACGCACTCAAACTTGTCGAAGATGCAGTCATTCTCATACAGCGAGCAAAGCTTACTGCGCAGGTATTCATGAACCTAAACACAAAAATAAAGTGTGTAAGACTCATAAGCATGTAAACCTTCAGGACTAATGAATCATTTAACAGTGTAATTAGAGGCAGAAATCTTTCTAGATTTTTCTTATCAATTTTTTGAGGACTTCAGGAGAAGAGCTGTCGATGGGTATATTCAAATAAATTGTGTTAACTAAGAAAGGCTAGATATTCATAATCTGTCAAAGCTTTATAATGCCTATAAATAAAATCTCTAAATGCCAGAAGTATCCAATTGGATTATGTGAATGCAGTTGATCAAATGCTATTTTGATATTGTTTTTTTTATATTTGGATGAGGTTTTAAATGTAGAATGCAAGGTTGCATTTAAAGGTTGCATTTCAACCTTGCTGCTGTTAGGCTGTTCTTTTCATTAGATGTGACTTATGACTATTGAAAAGGGCATCCTCTGTGTGGGTATTAAATCAAAACATGACAGATAGGCTGGTTAAACACAGCAGGGTTCTCATTTATCTCATACAAGTTACCCGGTCCTAATAATCCAAATATTAAATTTTTCTTTTCCAGATTGCCACCAATAGCTGTTTCAATTTAATTTAGACATGTAGTGAAGTAACATTCCTAGTTATAGAATGAGGATATAAATGTGCAAATGAAAAATATGATATTATAGCTATGTACTAAATGTTATGCCCAAAGTAGCTCTGTGGTTGTACCTGGTATGTCTCCACAGGTGCTTTCTCCATATTCAAGTCCCACACCTTGACAGTGAGGTAATCTCGAGTGAGCAAGAATCGTCCACTGTGGCTAAACTTCACGTCTGATACAGAGGAGATTATCTCAGAAAAAAACGAGCGGTTACCTGGATCTTCAGGTTCCTCAAATACTGCACACACATACACACACAAAAAACTTAGTATTTAGTAGTAGTAGTAAAACTTACTTAGTATGCATATATAGATTTAGATACATACACACCTACAGAAGTAAATTTAAATCTAGAAACTTCCACAATTAGTTTAATTAATAACAGTTAAAAACGTCACAAAAAAACATCCACGTGTTGGATCATAGATTACAACTTTGTGTCAAACTTTGTGAGTGTTACGATCTAAAAAATAAAGTAGCTGTGATTTTATGGGGGTGCAGCAATGCGAACTGAATGGGTACCCTGCATGTATATGAGAGTGTTATTTATGTAAAGGTTTATATCAGCATTTTCGCATGTATTAACAGTGTGGCCTCTATTTACTATTTAAACTATTTAATTTAAAGCTTTTAATTTTATTGCATATTTTAAAAAGTTTTCCATTTTTTTTCTGAAAATAGGGTTTTGTGCATAGTGTTCAGTTGTATTTATTAGTGTAAATGGGTGTGTCCTTGTAGGTGTGTGTATACTATATATTAATATGTATATGATAGTAAATTAACATGGAGTGTTTGTAGGTATATGTTTGAGTTTGTGCATGTGTTTGGGTAAACTATGTTTGTGCTCACTTTTAGAGTGGGTATCACACAGAGCAGATGTCCTCATATCACACAAGCGCAGGGTGCCCTTACTACTGCTGTAGATGAAAACATGGCAGTGCTGCGGGTGAAACTCTGCCGCTGTTATAACCTCTGTCAGGTCCTCCATATTCACAGGTTTAATATCCACAATGTCTCACCAAAGTCAAGTCTGATATTACAGTTAGAAGCATTATAATCATACACACACTACACACTTAATATTTAATAGCTCACCACAACATTTTTAATAGCCCTCCACTGCCCTACACATGCACAGAGAGAAAATGAAAGCATATTAGAGGATACTGAAGCTCCGGTCTGTGATGTTTAGGTTCCAGATATTAATCCTGAGATCATCTGCAGACAGATAGGTTTCTCCATCACTGTTTACTGAGATTGAATTGATGTGATATGTGTGACCATTAGCAAAGATCCGCCTCGGTCTCACTTCCACCATCAAATCAGAGGGCTTCATTACTGGCACCTACAATAATCAAATTACTGAATTATTTTATCCCAAACTAAGTGCATCAATTCATCCATCACCTATACACTTTCCCCTAAATTAAACAGAATTAAATTAATCAGACCTGCAGAGATGTGACCATGGAAATATCTTTCATTCGTCCTTCTTCATCTTTCAGGTTGTATCCTTCAGGTCGTTGGTCTCTTTCACTAACTTTCCAAAGTTTTATTGTCTTATCTGAAATATTTATATTCAAAAAGACACATTTTGAAATGTCAAGCTCCAAAACCTGATGAACATATGCTAAAAATCTTGTCCACAATTCAATTTAAACTATGTATTGTTTAAATTCTGAGTGTTATCCTGGAATACACCTGATTTTTTTTTTTTTTAGGTATTATGTACTGTCTAGATATTTTGTATGCTAGTCATCCTCTAATCATTAGCCAGAGTGCATCAGTTTCCCTATCAAAGGGATCAGTCCGAAAGCCCAACAAATCACTGAATATAAACATTTACATATTACAAAACAGCTCAAACTCATACAGACATACAGAATTTTAGCAAATGTTCTTAGGTGTTGATTTTTGCAATAGCCAATAACCCCTAATGAAATATTTCTAATACAAATGCCGTAGTATAGTATACTTTCATTTTTGTGACGTGCTCACCATTGGTAGAGAGGAGAAAATGTGCAGAATTCTGCTGAGGAAGCCAGCGGATTTTGTTGATCTTTTCTTCAATCTCTAAACTTTTTAGGTAATCAAAGTCTGGCTCGTGGCTCTGAAATGTGCTGTATACATTATATTCGCCCGCATCAGCTGCTTCACCCACCTCTTCTGCATTGTCTGACTCAACTTTATTCTGTTACACACAAACACACACACTTATTTTGGACACATGGTTATAATATTAATCTTTGCTGGGGGTCCAAATTCTGGACCTGCAATCTGCATGTTGCAATATTAAACAATATAAATTTTTTTTTTGAGAAGCCAAAGCTTTATCACTGCTCAACAATTTTTGTAAGGGTTTTTTTTCAATTGGAGTCTTGCCTTTCTGTTTTCCTCTCTGGTTGTCGGCTGGACACATTAGTTAACACGTTGGCTTTGTATTCGGCTGCAATTAGTTTTTTATCAGCTGCTGTAAAAATTTTTTTGATACTTTACCCCACTTGATTACATGTAAAAAAATTTATTTAAATTTGTAGCTTAATGTATTTGAAACCTGACCTCTGATTCTCTCTGAAAGATGACCACTCGTCCTCCCTTGTCTCCAGTGGCCAGAAGGTCGCCTGTGTGATTAAACTCCACAGTGGAAATTACATCAGCTGTAGAAGAAAGAGATAATAAAATAATGTCAAGTGTACCATCACTTTTTGAACAGGAATTCTAAGTAATGTAATCTGAGTACTGTTGTTAACAGTGAAAATTGATGATAGAGAGGACTATTGCATACACCAGCCAAATATTATATATTTTATATAAGAACACATGGTGGAATTTACTGGCATCTGACAACTCTGATTAATTTCTCAGCTTATTGATAAGAGTGTGTTTTAATAGACATCACTATTATATATATATATATATATATATATATATATATATATATATATTTATATACATACTACATATGTTAAATAATGACCTTAAAAAGCCAAATTATTTAAAAATTACTTCAACTCACTTTCATAAATAAAAAGATAAATGTGTGTGTGTGTGTGTGTGTGTGTGTGTGTGTGTGTGAATGTGTGTGTGTGTGTTCATACCTTCTGTGACGTAGTCTCGGAGGAAGCTATGATTGATTTTGGGGGACTCGTCCTCACCCATGGGCAGCAGAGGCGTGTATATATACACCCGTCCGGAGCAGAACTGTCCAATCAGCAGTGTCTCGGCCCTCCAAGACTCCTCCCATACTGCTGCGGCCTAACAGAGTGGCCTGCTGCACAGCATCCTGGGATAGAAGGCCCTTAGTCCAGAGGAAGTAAAGAAGCAGCACAAAGCACCAATACTATGTCTTTAGATTTCTGTCACTGTTAATTATTGCAGCAGGGCCTGGGTCTGCAGTTACACCTTCCTCTGTGTGTGTCTGTGTGCGTGCCTGAGCAAGAAGGTGAGAGAGAGAGAGAGAGAGAGAGAGAGAGAGAGAGAGAGAGAGAGAGAGAGGGGAGAGGGGGTCCAGAGTTGATGATGTTGCTCCTCTTACCGGTTGCAGTAACCCTTCAAGAATAATCAGAGTAGAGCAGATCCTACCTTATTATATCCTTAGTGTTCCTTGTCCTTTTACTGCAGTGTAAAGGAGAGAGTGTGGAAGAGAATATAAGGAGCGGTAGGCAGAGGGAGAAAGATAAAGCGCGAGGATGCTCCTGATTGTCTTTCTGTTGAGCATCTGCACAGCATCAGTATGCCATTGCAGCCTCCTTCTTTAGTAGCCAATCATAGTGCAGAACTGCTCTGTAGCCCTGCCCAATGCAGGTGACACGTGGAGTGAGCAGGGAGCAATGAAGTGAGAGCTGATGAAAAAAGAATGGAGGGGGTACGGATAGAACAAGCTTTTACTGAGGGCAGATCACAGCAGGGAGGCAGCAACATTACAAAACAAGAGCATCATTTAAACCAAATAAGAATAAAAACAGTAACTGATCAGTGATGTATCAGCATGCCTGTTCCTACATTTTTTTTCCTTAACATTATTACTACTCCTTTAGTTTCACTTTCTATCAAATATATAAGAACAAAATATCTCACCATTTTATGTAGCGTCTATGTAGCTTTTTTTTAAAGTCCAAATAATTAGAGTTGGTTTTAATCCTATTAAATTTCAAATAATATATATATAATATATATATTTTTTTGTTTCTTACCATGTCCGCCATTTCCTCTATTTCCCACCGTACTCACAATTTTGCAAGCATTTTAGTACTAAATCACTGAGACAATGTGAGTGTAAAATGTAGAGTGGATTCACAAGAGTTAAATTTATAATAATAACAGTATTAAGAAGAAGAAGAATTACAAATCAATTCAAAGTTTCAGTTACAATCTCAAAGTTAATTGATGGGATCAATCTAATTACAAATTACAAAAATAGTAGCTATTTAGTATGTAACAGACATACCTACTGTGTTAAATCTGCAGGTGTAAATTTTAAAGTTCTGAGAAGTGCAAATAAAAACTGTAATAATGAGTCTGGTTGGTTGAACAGTATCAAGATTCTTACTGGTTGCTATTGGAAAGTCACTGTGACATTAAAACCTTTAGTGAGTTGTAATAGATACTAAGCAGTTTTAAGAAACTACTGATGCATCTCTTTAAAAAATACCTGTTGTAAAAAAAAAAAAAGGAAAAAAAGGAAGGGGGCGCAGCATCAAATACCAAACAGGTTTGATGAATTTACAGTATAGTTGGTTTTCTCCATAACTATTGACTTGTAATGTTCTCATTCGTAAGTCGCTTTGGATAAAAGTGTCTGCTAAATGACTAAATGTAAATGTAAATGTAGATAGTTGGCATTTATTAGTACATAATACAGGATAAGAAAATATATTAACAATATTAAATAAATAATTGTCACAACAGCAATACCAGTATTACCAGCAAAACCTGAACAGTGAAATCTGCTATTTTATTGGAGATATGAGTTAAATTAGGAAAATGGTGCAAGCAGGGGTGCGTGGATGGTGTTGAGCCATAAAATGTAAAAGTCAGTAACGAAACTAAAATTTTGTATGTTTTAAAGATGTGGCTTTGATCATGATACAGGAGAAATAGCTGGAAGTAGCAAAGATGAAGATGTTGCTTTTCCTTTAGGAGTGATGAGCATGGACACGAGGATTATTTGACTGGAGTGTTGGCATGGGTGAGATGTTTTGAAGATAAATTTAGGTAGGCAGTATGGGTGGTTTGAGCATGTGCAGAAGAGGGATAAGGTTTACACTGACAGAAGGATGCTAAAGATAGAGCCAACATGCAGGAGGAAAAGAGGAAATGTCCATAAAGGGTTTAAGGCCTCAAGTCAAAAAATGCAAATCCATGTCACATCTGAAGTCCTTAATATACAGTGAAATCAAGAGCAGTAATGAGTACATATGCAAAAGTACAAGTAAACGAGAGGAGAACTTTAAGTGTATGGTAATCACTGTCACTTGCTCACTCACTCTTACATGCACACACAGAGACACACAAATAAATACATATACCATTGACATATGAACTGTGTTTTTTTTTTTTTTTTTTTTATCTAGTCCTTTTTTAAGATCCATGTTAAACAACAATGAAATAACAGAAGACTGACATCTGTAGTTACCGACAAACACACACATTTATAAACACTATCTAAAAACATGCAAAGACTCTACTGTGTTAATTCAGAAAAAAGAAGTGCAAAAAGAGTCAAATCAAATTGAAGTGCTTACGTCTGGTACAAAAACTTTTACAATTCATGTAGCTTTATGCGATTTGATGAAAACGGTATTAACTGAACTCAACTCAGTTTATTTTCTTTTTTTTATCTTTACTTTATTTAGAGCTTTTCACAATATAGTATTATCACAAACTCAAAAACAAGTTGATTAACAGTTACAAGTTGGCAACTGTAAAGAATAAAATCAGCTGTTACACCCCAAAAAAACTAAAACAGTTGCTTATACAAATATAAATATATATATATATATATATATATATATATATATATATATATATATATATATATATATATATATATATATATATAAACACACACATGTTGCTGTAGCATAATTTTACAAAATATTTTTTATTTACACTACTATTATACTCCATTAAAGAACTACAGATTAGTAGCAGTTACTATTAGTTAACTATTAGTAGCAGTAGTAGTAACAGTGTCTTCTGACAATTTTTGAGCAATAGTAAAATATTTAGGATTTTCAAGACTTAATTTCTAATAATTTAATAATTCTAATAATTTCTAATTACAGTTTTGTATTATTATGATGTGCATTGGATCAAACATATACAAAAATGTAACATTTGTCCAGCTTTCACTTTTCAAACTCTATTCATGCATATCTCATGCTTAGCTAACATTTCCTTTCTGCTTGTGAAACATGTTTTCTGGTTGCTATTTGAAAGTTACTTTGATATTTTCTACTCCGTGCTCCAGCAGTTTTAGATGGATCTGTAATAAATAACTGACATGTATTAATGTACAACACACGATATGAAAACTGTGTTACTAGATACACTGTGTCCAGCACATACAAGTTCATAAAAAAAATAATAATAATGAGCTGTACATATAACAATAAAAACTATAAAAAATAAGTTACCTGCTCAATGATTGCTGCCTGGATTACAGAATCAATACGATTCAGTTTTGACTGAAACATCATCTTTATTATCTGCTTCTTTCCAGTGATTACTACACACAGAAATGAGAAAACAAATCAATCATATTAATATTTTATTAGCCTATAAACAGATACTTTGATTAATTGATGATCAGATAAACATACCTCTGTGGCAGAAGAATGGTTTTATGTCAGAGCATGGTGAGGAAGCAGTCTGAGAATTGTTAACATAACCACAATATGAATAAGGGGACGCAGCAGGCATCCACTTAGGATCACATAGACCGCTCTCATCTGACCATCTCCAGGTATTTCTGTGTAGTCCAATCCAAGTCCAGGTATTAATTTGTCCCAGTAAAACTGAGTGTTCTGTGCGCGTTGTATCACTAGCTAAATCAGTGTGGTACTGTCTGCAGTAACTCTTGGCATTTGACCACGACATATATGTTGAGTAAATAATATACTGGGCACTTCCAGTGTTTTGGCCTACAACAAATAAATACCACACTTAATGTCTTTATTACCATCGTAACCTTATCATACATACCAAAGCTTTTTTTTTACTAAAAGAATAACTGTTTGTTCTTAATTATAACAGCTACACATGTTTATATCATAGGGCAGATAGACAGGAGGGCTTACTGGAGCATTATTGGGGTATTGTAGCTCAGTGATGGTTCAAACCCCAAGTTCACTTAACTTGCCAATGTGGGTTCCTAAGCAGAGACCCAATAGCTACGTACATAGTTGGAATACTTATAAGTCTTTGAATAATGGGATTCATTTAATGAGTTCAAAGCCCTTCATGGCAGTGTTTACCCTGCTACAGAAGAACACTAAATAATAAAATAAATAGTTTTGCTTTATTTTCCATGGCCCTCATAGTTTGTCAAAAATTCAAATCCAAGGCAAAAAATGCAAATCCAGGTCACATTTTAAGTCCTTAATATACAGTCAAGAGCAAAAGTTATTTTCCTGTAAAAGAATTTTGGAATAAGGCAAAACATGTCGATATCTCAATCTGTGAGATGTAAAATGTGGCAACTGCATGAAGCTATTCTATCCATATGGGCTCAATATTACTGCATATTGAGATTATCACATAGTAGAATCTACAGTATACCAATAAGGATATACAGCAATTCTAAGGGCCAGAAATGTTCCACTGTATATTAGTGTAATTTAATGTATAAAAACAGTAATTAACTTTTTAGAAATAAGAAATTAAAAAAATATTTACTGTCAAAACAGAGAAAAGGTCGTGTCCATTCACATCCAGCATCTTCCCAACCACCTGACTTGATAACAACACAGTACTCACTTCCATCAGCATTGTTAGGTTGAGCATACACTAGGTTCCACCAACTTGTGGTTCTTAGTGGTTGGTCTCCTAATGACCAGTACCAGTTGTTTAGATCATTGTACAGTCCCAACCAAGCACTGGTACTAAGCTTGTAATACTGGGCATCAGTCTGAAGGTGCAGCATGTCGGCATCACTTTCAATAATCGCCAGATCAGTGTAGTTAATACGGCAAAAGGTCTGCGCTTGACTCCAAGTTTTTCCTGGCTGGATCAGATAGTACTTATGAAGGACTGCAGTAGTGAGAGAGATGAGTCCTGTGGACACGTATTTAAAATATAGAATATTACTAAACCTGACTCATTACATTTTTATTCATTGTTTCTCTCAGAAGTCTTAAGTGAACACATACATTTGTAAATCTTTACAATCTGAATTTTTTAAGAACAGGTTATTAAGCTAGAATAAATAATAAACTAGCCCCTTTCCTGTTTTCTAGTATGAATAAGCATTACTACAGATGCCGTCATGTGCTTATTTGTTTAAGTATGTTCTCGTAGACATACTCTTTACTACCGTCTTCCTTGCTACAAAAAATTTCTCTGCCTAAAACAGTCAAAAGATTTATTATTTATTAGTCAGGACTGAGGGCGGCACAGTGGCTTAGTGGTTAGCACGTTCGCCTCTCAGCGCTAGAGATTCCCGGTTCGAATCCCCATCTGGGTGGAGTTTCCATGTTCTCCCCGTGTCCGCGTGGGTTTCCTCCGGGTTCTCCGGTTTCCTCCCACAGTCCAAAAACATGGTTCAAGTCAATTGAGTTCTCCAAATTGCCCCATATAGAGTGTTTCTGTGTGCCCAGCAATAGATTGGCGCCCTGTCCTGGGTGTATCTGCCCAGCGCCCGTTCTCCCCTAGCGACCCTAATATAGGATAAATTGGAAGAAAATGGACGGATAGTCAGGACTGATAATATTGTAGTTTCTTATCAATGTTGTTCACTTACTCATAAACCACTTTAGATAAAAGCATCTGCAAAATAAATGTTACATAATTTTAACCAGAGAAATTATTAAAAAACATACCTGTGAGAAGCAAGACGATAAAGAGTTGTTTCTTCATTACTGAAGTTACTGATGACTTGCTACAAAAAAACATTTCTTGTGTACAATTGTTTTTTAAAAATAGTTTACAAATAATTCTATGCTCAATACCACATTTAATTAACATTATTACATTATTACTACAATATAATATTTCATGCTACCCCAAGTAAATTTAACCTTTTTTTAACCTTATTCTCAGTGAAGTAATGTAAAGACATTAGTTCTGTTTCAAAAGGTTTTTTTTAACTGAGGATTAAATTCCTGAATTCTGCAGAACAATTTATGATAAAATATTAAATTACCAAAACTTCCCCTTTTGAAAATCTTTTCATACGAATTAAGCTTTAGTGTAAGTCCAGTGTTCCATCAGAGCAACAGTCCATTTATTTGCCAAGACAAAACAATTACATTACATAGCAAAATACATGAAATATTTTGTATTACTAAACTGAAATAAATACAAAATCAAAATTTACCTTTAATGTGAAGATATATGTAGTATGTTCAAATTCATATATCGCAGAGCATTTAACCAGGTTGTGACAATGCTCTTATTTCGTAGAAGAAAACACATTTACATACATTCAAATAAGGGGTAAGTAAATACCCTGTACACTGTATACTCATTGTTTAAAAACTTGTTTCAGAGGAGCCACACTAAGAAAAGAGGCAATTGTTCTTTTTTATTGGTCTTTTAATTAGCCTGTGGTAAAAATGAACTACATCTTTTTTGTTACCTGAGGTTCTGTCGCTGTTTATACAAATTTGAAGGGCACCCAGCCCCACCTTCTTATTATTTTTCAGGTACAACAAACCATTTAGTGCACAACAGTTGATTAACCTACAGAATCATCTTTTCTAATGTTTACAAGCAAAGCTCATCTAGAATAATTTTGCCAAAGTTATGTTTATTATTAGGAAACAGACTTGAAGAATATTACATGACAGTATGACTACAAAACACAAACTGGGAACATGGTGACAGTGTTTAGAGCTCCCACCTTACAGCATTAAGGGTTCAATTCCATGGCATAAAGAATAAAAAAAAAGTTTCTTACCGTGTGGAGTTTAAATGTCCTCTTGTTCGTTGTGTGGGTTTCCACTGGAAATGCTAATTCTCTCTGTGTTGGCATATTAATCTGAAGGTTATGGGTTTGAATCCCAGGTCCTCTGAAGTTACGAGTTTGAGCAAAATCCTTAACCCTCATTGTTCTAGGGATGCTGTATGACCAACCCTGTGCTCTGACCCCAACCAAGTTGGGTTACTTTTAAGTTGCTTTGGATGAAAGCTTTAGCTAAATAACCAAATGTAAATGTAGTTTAGTTTGCAGGTCCATAAACTATTTGATTATACAAACAATAATAATGAGCCTTTAAGGGGGAAAAAACGAGCAGTTTATATTGACATGCATGATAAGACTAAATAGATTGATATCCATAGCTTGGTCCAAAGTAAAAATATAAACATAAGTTAATAAAAAAAAAATTCAAATGTTTGGAACTTCAATTACAAAACTGTGCACGTTTGCTTACAGTGATATTTTTTTTTAATTTACATTTTGATATTTTAATTTAATTTCAATTTAACTGCATATTTACAACAAAACCTCTAACAAATGTCATGCTCCACTCGTACTGTGATCTGTCCAAAAAATATTTTTGCCGGTCTCTCTGTGACTCCAGAGGGGATATGTAATCTATCCTGCTCTTGTGGTTTAGGTACAACCTGTAGGCAGTCTGATGTTTCTTCGCAAATATTAGGATCAGAAGGCCACAGGTCCTGGTGGGTGGAAGATGACAAGACCCTTCCTGGCAAAATTTCTTCATTAAAATCTTCCTTATAGTTATTGGGAAAAGCAGAATTTAAAATGGACGAGTAGGCCAAGTTCTGCTGAGGTTCATCTTGAGGACTCTGATCTACAATGCTTGCTATTATATTAGTAGAATTTGTGAATCCTCTGGCCTCTCTAATTGTTCTTTCTTCTCTCAACGTTACCCCAATAAGAAACTTGGCCTGAATCTTTTTCTTGAGGTTCTGCATTGCTCCTTGAAAACGTTTGCTCAGTATAGCATACAATAAAGGATTAATGTCTGAATTAAACAGTACAAGCCAGTACGAGATGGTGACAGCGACAGGTGGCACCTGACTAGTAGATTGTGAGATGGCGGTTTCCTTGGCCTGTACCAAAGCAACTGTAATGTAGGGTGTCCAGCAAAGGAAGAAGGCAGCAATAACCATGAAAAGTCTTACGATACCATGATGGCGGTAGTCCCTATCCTGCTGTGTTCTGCTATTCTGAAGGTAAGTCCGAAAAGTATGTTGATACCATCTGGAAATTTTGGAGCTGCATGCTCCTCTGTGTTGTGAAGTTGTTTCCACTGCCATTTCTGCTCCGTCTTCGGATACAAACCTACCACTTATATAGTACACGAGTCCAGAAAGGTCATGTCTTTCAGAGTTCACAGTTAAACTCTGTTGAACTGATTCTAAAGGTGCAGTTAAAGGGTGAGCTCTGCTCTGGTGCAGTTGTTGCTGAATGTTGTGGATTCTTCGAGCATGGTGCCGAGCTACCTTCACAATTTTCATATAGCAAAAGAGGATGATTATTGCCGGTAAAAAGTAGGAAAAAATTGCCATGAAAACTGTGTAGCTGGGACTGCTTGCCCAGTTGACAGCACAGCTGTACATTGGTCTCACAAAGCTGACATTACTCCAGCCCAAAAGAGGAGGAGAGCTGGTAAGCATGGCTTGTAGCCAAATCCATATTACAACTGCCCCACTTCGCCATACAGTGCAGCGGGATTCATAATGCAGACAGTCCACAATGGAGTAATATCGATCCAGGGCAATAGCTGCAAGGGACAGGACTGAGGCAGTGCAGTAGACTGATGAAGTGTCACCGACGTAGAGACACAAATCCTGCAGTACATATTAAGAGCAATATCAGAAAAAACATAAAACTTTGCATTGTATGCTGTTCATTGGTTAAATGTGCATTGTGTCTGACTAGAACTGTAATACACTAAACATTATTTTAGTGTATGAATTATGTTGTTAGATCTATATTACATGTGGAAGCAGGCCTGTCTTCCCAGAGGTTTGCGCCACCGTGTCTTACAGTATCCACATTGGTTGCTCAGTTCATTTGAGCAATGTGTCAAAGTGGCCTATATATTAGCCAGGGGGAAAAGTTTATCAATGCAACATCATCAGTTGATGCCAATAAATCCACCACATTGCAGTTTTAGATAGACCCAAATATTAACTATAAAACCCTAGACAGAAAATAATTCCCAATGTTTTGCAGTCATTGTAATGTTTTTGAGGCTTTATTCCCAAACTTTGCTTTTTTAACTTCAACATTTTCATCTTCCAACATTATCACAGCTGGACAGTCCTGAGTTTCCCTGGTAGGAAGGACATGTTTAAGATTTTTTCATGTTTTGCACATTCATTCATTCATTATCTTCCACTTTATCCTAAATTAGGGTCGCGGTGGGGTTCCCCATGCTTATCCAGGGGAGAACGTTTCGGGCGCTGGGCAGACAAACCCAGGACAGGGCGCCAATCTATCGCTGGGCACACACTCACTCACACAGACACACTCTATATGGGGCAATTTGGAGAACTCATTTGACTTTTTCCATGTTTTTGTGGGAGGAAACTGGATAACCCAGAGGAAACCCACGCGGACACGGGGAGAACATGGAAACTCCACCCAGATGGGGATTCGAACCGGGAATCCCTAGTGCTGAGAGGCGAACGTGCCAACCACTAAGCCACTGTGCCGCCCTCTGCACATACATGTATTCACCAATATGTCCTCCAAACATAAAAAAGAAGATAAACTCTGACTAAAATCTGTTAGCATTTTTTCTGACAAAAACATATAAAAATCTTGCCTGTTTACTTTTTCTTCATTTCACTTTATTGTTTTAAATTGCTCTCAGAAATTGCAAAGATCTCCCATAACTTTACTACATTTGATCACATTAATTATCAGGTGACTTTGTTAGAATCTGTTAAAAACTTGGGTGTATGACAAACAGGTTTTACTAACATTGCAGTTTACCCATCCATTATTCATGAGCGAAAGAGCCACAAATGGCATGACTCCAATGCCAACCAGGAAATCACTGATGGCCAGATTAATAATTAGGACAGACGTCACACTGTGGAATGCCTTTGTTGCCACCACAATCATGATGACCAGAATATTTCCTAACAAACACAAATTATATAGATTTTAAGACATCACATGATAAAACTATACTACACCCAGAACAAATACTAAAAAGCCAAATCGGAATATAAACAAAAAATAAGATATATTAACAAATATATGAAATATATTCAGTAATTATGTTAAAAGATAGAAAATCATTAATGTCATTCAAATGACACGTAGCAGAAGAGCAAATAATTTTGGTAGATCTTTGTTGAAGAATTATTTTAATGAGAATTTAAATGAAAAAATATAATTACAAGACAAATACAAAAACTAAAAATGATGATTAAATAATAAAAGGTTAAAAATCTAAACATAGCAAATTAATAAGCAAAAATAACATTGAGATCGTACCCATCACTGCGCCAACACACATGAGCACCATAAGAACCTCCAAAAGCAGCTTCCCGTGGGCAGAAATAGAGAGCCAGGAGCCCGATGAGTTTCTCCACAATGTTTGCTGTTCAACCAGGAAAGGTTTGCCGTCAACCAGCCACTCACTGCCTGGTACGTCCATTTATATAGAGCCAACGTCGCAACATCCACAGTAAAAATGGTAAAATGTTTTCACTAACTTTAGTCATTACTGTAAAACCTATAATTAAACTGTAACGTTAATAAAAGCAAAAAACATGCTTCCATTTGATACAAAAGGGAAAAAAACAAAAAATAATTTGATCTCTGTGCAACAAAACAAGGCAGACTCTCTCTGAACCTAGAAAAGGAGCAGCTGGGTGGGTGACACAAAGCACACCTGCAGCTACCTGACAAAGCGGAAAATCAAACACTTAAGGTATCAATTAGTAAATCACAAAGCATTAGGTACACACTGCCTGTCTGTGTTTTTAAAAGGCTATCAACTCATTGGTTTATTTTCCCACAGTTCTATAGTTGAATGTTTTATTACACGTCATTTTACTTATCATCTGAAACCAATGTCAAATTTAAGCCCCCCTATATTTTATCAACTATATTTTGAACATTTAAATAAGTAATGTATAAATATGGTATTAAAGAATCGTTTTAAAGGTGGCACCGAATCAAATTAGTCAAAAGAAAAGTCTTTAACAGCAAACAAATTACTAATAAACGACTTTTATTTATTTTATTTTATTTTAGTTAACTTACATATTTAAATATAAAATAATGTTAATTCCTAATAATGTGTCGGCGAAGAAAAAAAAACAAACCACTGTCCCACCTAATATTTAAGGGAGAGCTGATGTGTACAATTCTATACTGATAAAAAAAAAGGGATTATGGTAAATATTTAAAAACAGTTCATGTATATTGGCATTGAAATGAATACAAAACGATTTAAAACAAAAGTGGTTAAGAAGCTTGCTCAGAGCTCATGTGCTGCCTTCTATATTCCCACACCAGCAGGGCCGCGCTAACGTGCACATTGAGAGAGCGTGTCACCCCCTGCTGAGGAATCTCTACACACACATCCAACAATTGCAACAGGTCAGCAGGGATCCCCTCTCGTTCATTTCTGACAAGGACAGAAAAAAAGAACTCTAGTTACTGTTTGAGGTAAGTATAATTAGTGCTCACCTAACAGCAGAATAAAAAAAGGGACTATTTTCCACTATTTCCATACTTCGATATAAAGCTTTGCTGCAGCTCCAGTCTAAATAAGCTTGTTAACAGTAAAGTGGGTTATATTAATACACTTTAAATAACCTGTTTTTATTTATAAGTTATTAATAGAGTTTGCACACATGATTTAGGTATTTTGTGGTAAAATTGAAAATGCAATAATAGTCATATTGCACTGCATTTTTAAAAGTGCTATGTCTTGCTACGTATCAACAGTTCAGATTGTAGTAAATATTTGTAATGTAACTAAAGCAAGACTTATTTAATTTTACTATGAACTAGGAATTACGTTTTGCAAACAACTATAGATTCAAATCTAGTATTTTTTTCTTTATTTTATAACAGTATAGTAGAATCATTATACTACATGCACGCTTTACATTAGGAGAGTTAGTTGTAGTTTTGCTGACAGGAAATTTGCATGCTGGAACATGTTTGCTGACAGATGAAGTCACCTCAAGAGAGCAAAGTCAATTAGTCTGCTACTCCTACTGTGCTCAGTGCAAAGCCAGCTCCCTTGAAACTATTGCACTTTGGTCCATGAGTACTCTTAGCTTAACATCTGTACATCGCCTAAAATAACTTACCACATGGGCAAACTGATAGAATTACAATAAAAATAATAAATAAATCTGATCTATTATGTTTGAAGCTGGTTAGTTAATAAGTTGGTTGTTTTACCCCAAAAGTAGCAAGGTCTTTTCTGGAAATCTGTAGTCATTTAGACTTTGGCTGTTGGCCGTTTGCTCTACACCAATGATAGTGTAACCATCTGTTTTCTTCATCTGCAGAAACTCTGACAGCTCGAATGGCTTTACCTGAAATGAGAAAAAAAACCTACATTAGTCTGACTGAAGAGAGGGCACATGTCAGACATCAGTAAAGCACACACCTCCTGAATCGGGAGCCACAGTTCAGAAGACACACTTAGGGCTTGAAACTGTTTGTCACTGATGTGATGCAGGTTGTCCACCACAAGAGCATTGGCACCAAAAATTTCACAGGTTCTACAAAGACCTAGCAAACAAACAAACTTACTTGTAGCAACTAAAAGGTAAAAAATAACATAAAACCAACTAAAACGACATTAAGCAAATTAAAAAACTTTGGCTTGTAAGGTTGCTCTACAGTTCCACAGTGTTAATCACTTATACACAAAAAAAGAGATGGCATTAAAGACTTTTGACTTTTTGTCTTACAAAATGACTAATACTTTTAACATTAAATTAACATTTCTTTTTTTTAATTTTTATTTTTATGTAAACTAAATTGGTTTGTGTGTGCGTGTGCGTTCATGTGTATGTAATAGGCCATACCACCGAGGTTAGCTGCCTTATTAATAAGTGAAGCAACCACCAGGAGACCACTGATTTTATTTAGACATGCTGCTCTGTGCTGAGCTCGGAGTTGTGGTTCTTGTTCTTGTATGCTTAGAATCCAGGGTGAAATTTTCTTCTGAACATCCACCCAGTATGTATCCTGTTCCAGCTCACCTACAATAAACAAAATCCCCACAAAAATATTTACATAGACAGAAAAGGGTTTGTTTTGAACACTACAAACTCTTGAACAACATTAAACCTTAATACTAGTATTAGCAGCTCAAAATAAAATACATTAAATGTAATTTAAATCAAATACATTTCCGATGTTTTGGCGAACCAGTAATTTAGGACAGCATTTACATTACATCGGTATCTCAATGGCAACTCAAAAAAAAACACAAATTAAAAATTTTAATATATCTTAATTATAAAACACATTGATTATGAAACACCCAATCATAAGTTCTACAATTTATGTATTTAATTTAATTTGTTATCAGGGCAGAAAATCAAACTGGGGACTGCTCTACACACTGCTCCACTGTATTATCTAGTGATAAATAGGTACAGTGGGTTGCAAAAGTATTCATACCCCTTGAACTTTTCCATATTTTGTCACATTACAACCACAAACATAAATATATTTCACTGGAATTTAATGTGAAAGACCAACACAAAGTGGTATACAATTGTGAAGTGGAATGAAAGTTATACATGAATCAACAATTTTTTTACAAATAAAAAACTGAAAAGTGCGATGTGCAAAATTATTCAGCCCCCCTGAGTCAATACTTTGTGG
>JAFMOD010000331.1:51227-80710 GCA_019802435.1 Corydoras maculifer
AGGGGGCTGAATAATTTTGCACATCGCACTTTTCAGTTTTTTATTTGTAAAAAAATTGTTGATTCATGTATAACTTTCATTCCACTTCACAATTGTATACCACTTTGTGTTGGTCTTTCACATTAAATTCCAGTGAAATATATTTATGTTTGTGGTTGTAATGTGACAAAATATGGCAAAGTTCAAGGGGTATGAATACTTTTGCAACCCACTGTATGAACTCATTTTTGCCACTTTCAACATCAACAAGCATCTATTCATAAAAAGCAAATGTAATAATATGACAGTAAAATTTATTTCTAAACTCCATACTAAAAAGCACAACCCTTATTTAAGGACATAGAAAGCCTATTAATTCAAGACATGATGAAAACAAATTTAGATAACAAAAAGTAAACCACACTTAATATCCTGGTTTAAATAGATAACCTTTAAGTTACATTGACAAGTGTCCTAAAAATGTAATTGATGGGAATATATAATGGGTTTGAATACATTTCTTTAATAATAGAAAAACCTGGAGAAAAAAGAAGAGCACATGATTCATGAGAAATACCTTTATCCTCTTGTACCCAGTCACCAGGCTGCAAAGTACTTAGTCTACTGTCGGCATTCCTCAAAGGTACCGAGGATGTGTGTTTAAAATCCACAAGTTTCTCAAACTTCCACAATGGGATAGATTCATCATCTGCAAGTTCTGAGAGGCTGGGAAATGTTTGGAATATAGACTAACCAAAAAGGATGAGAGCCTCAAATTAGTTCTACAAATTTCTCGACAAAATAAAAAAAGATACATAATAATAATAATAATAATAATAATAATAATAATAATAATTATAATAATAGACACATTAGATTTAATATTAACAACAAATTATTATAAGGAAATAATTCTAACCTCTATACTGTAATCCATAACAGGATGAAAGGCACTAAAAAAGAAGTGATCCTGGATTCTACACCAGTTCTTTTTGGCATTGCTGTAGAGTAATGACAAACATTAACATACACACACATATTGATGTAAATGCTTGGGCATGGCAGATATAAACATTTGCAAAGAGCATCTTTCCTTTTAAATACTCTATAATTATATAAAACAAAGTGCGATGAAAATAAAAATTTACTCTTTAATTTTGTCTTTTGGAAATCAGTTAAGCTTTACATATTTACAGAAACAAAAATTGATCAAGTTTCAAAACTGTTCCATGCTATTAAGGCAATTCTTTTTTTATCAATACACGACGTTCTGTGTAAGCACAGAAATAACAAGCCTTATTCTTCAGATGCTACTATAGTGTGGCTCTGCAGACACATGTACCAGTGTTTACCTGACCGGACTGTCCAAGCCAGGCTTGTTTTTTTTTTTAGTATCTTGCATTAGGCAGAAACAGGCAAAATAAATCTGCACTTTAAAATGTTCTAAATGTAATTTATTTCTAAAAGCAAATGTAATTGAAATAAAAGCTAATGTAATAAAGCTAAACACACTGTACTTAAACTGTTATATGAATAAAATAAAATACAGGTAGTTAGTGAAATTTTATGTGTCAGAAAATCTTTATCTTGAAAAAAAAGATATTGATTTATAAATTAATTATTCAATAGAAAGAGTCTCACCCAGTACGCTGCATGATTTCAGCTTGATAAAGGTAAGCCTCAACAACTCTGGCAAGTCCCTCTAGAGAGCCAAAATTTTCTTGTTCATTTTTAGCCTGCACCCACGACGCTCTTAAAGCCCAAACTCTTTTTAAAGCCAGCAAGGCATACAGACGCACTGTGAAATTATGATTGAAACACCATAGCAAAATAACCTCTAAAGCTTTCTCCCAGTGGTTTTGCTGTGAAAAGGGGAAAGACAAAAGTTAAAAAACATCTGAAGACATTCATATTAAACAGTGAATTACATAGATGTGTTTTTCCCCTTACTGCATGTGAGACTAAAACTTTTTTGAGGCAGTACCTTATATTCAAGTTTGGAAAGTATACTGTCCAAGTGGACCAGCACAGAAAGGAAGGTGCAGATGCTTGTTTTTGTTTTCTCCTGGTCCTGTTGAATCAAAAACACAATTTGGTTTAAATTAATAATTTATGTTTATTGTGTCTGCATTTGATCATTTTGAAAGATAGCACGCACCACATCAAAACAGTCCCAAAACCGTTGAATATGAGAGGGATTCTTGTGAAGAATCAGAATCAGTGCCCACTCAATTAAATACTTGACAGAAGCTTGGTTGCAGCAAAATCCAGCTTCACACACAGCACCAAAGACACGCTCCACCACAAACTCCTGCAATAATTGTAACCACAAAGTACTTAACATCGATTGTAAAATGGGTTAAATATAAAATTTTAAAATCCTTCGAACTCAACATGTAGAAACAACCATTGTCAAAGTGCATGCATTCCTCACCTGTCTTAGTTTGGGAAGCAGGAGCAACAATGTTTGCCATACCCTATTTTTTATTCTGTGCTGCAAAGAGTTGCTATAGTAACGCACTGTTGACTTTGATATGTCTTCATCCTTAAGAGAGCATAATAACAACAGTAAAATATTAGAAACAAACATGGATTGAGTAAGTGCATTTAAAGCCACATTTTGAGGCATACAGGAAGATATGAGCATCATGGCACAAATAAAGATGATTTCTCAAAACATTGAAATAGAAGAGTTGTCATTAACCATCTCCAAACAATATAAAACACATACAAGGTATAGCATTTCAACCACTGACATGTAACAAACAACAATTCAGCTTTACATATTTACAAAAACACAGATTGATCAAGTTTCAAAAGTGTTCCTTGCCACTGTATGCTGCCATCAAGGCAATTCTTTTTTTATTTGACGTCAATAGCTGTGTAAGCACAGAAATTACAAGCCTTATTCTGCCGAAGCTACTATAGCATGGCTCTGTGGACATATGTACCAGTGTTAACCTGACCAGACTGTCCAAGTCAGTCTTGTATTTTTTTTATATCTTGCATATAATGTAATGGCTAAAGTAAGTAAAATGTTTTAGACCTCATAATAGGAATTGTGGGCAGTTCAAGACAGTGTTTTTAGCACAAAATTGTAAAGTATTTAAGGAAATAATCAATGTAAAGTATTGGTGTTTAAAAGTCAATGGTGAAAACCACAGCTAAATGTTAATGAACGTCCATTCATATTTGATAAACCTTCATGCTACTGTAAAAGTGTGAACAAGTGGTGTAAAGTAAGAAAGTACTGTATAATTAACTTTTTTTTTACTAAGTTTTGTATTTTTAATTGCATATTTAGAACATGTAACATATTTTGAGTTTGTATGTACATGTACACAATCTTTCCTTTACCTTTTTTAATAAGCAATCCACTAAGCTCTCCATTAGCCTCTGATGCAGGTCATTTGAAGGCTCAAGGTGACTAAGGAAGGCCATAGCACATACACGTGGAAACTGAAAATCCCTCATTTCACTGAGAGCACAACATATAATTAGACAAAATAACAAAACATATTGTATTTTTTCTTTACAATGTAACCACAATTTAGTTTGACCTGCTAGTAGTTGCATTATCATCATACTCTTCATTAAGCTGCTCTACATACGTCTGAACATCCATAAGGAGTCTACAAAGAGAGGAATACAATTAAAACACTTGTCAGTAAATTTTTTAAGGCTAAAATGATTTATACACTGACACCAAATACACTAAAATTAAATCAGCAACACCTTTGATCTTTTTTGAACAGTGGCCCATACAGACATGCCTCAGTCAATATGTCCAGGTGGTAGAGAGCACATATAAAGATAGAGTTTGTTGTGTTGTTAGGGTGAAGTGGAAGCCAGATGTAAAAGCAATGCTGAATCAGCACGTTAAAAACTCCTGCTTTAACCTTGGACAGCTCCATCAGCTCAGCCTTAATCTTCAAAATTTCAAATTAAGAAGAAATTCTGAGACAATATTAACAATAATGATGCACAATCAGGAAATATCCAGGACACGGTCATGTTTTGTATTGCTTTACTAACTGACCTGCTGTATGCAGGCAGTTAGCTTGCATTTCGGATCTTGCTGCAAATTTAAGACACAGCTATGGAATGCAAGATTCACAAAGACCTTTAATGTGGGCCAAAAGTCATGAGCATTAACACTTAAGGCCTGCACCAGCTTCCACGACTTATATATTGTCTCCTCACATAATACTTCTTCATGCAGAAGCTAGAAGGAAACACAAAAAACAGCAGTATAAATGAATAAGTATTAAATCAAGTACAACAAAACATATAAATTGACCACTAACCTAAAAACTACGTAACTGCATAACCTACTGACACAATAGATGTATCAACATCAAGTACTTTATCAGAAACAGTACTTACTAACTAACTAATTAAGTGATTTATATTATGATTATGATATATATGATTGTTATGGGGGCGACATGGTGGCTTAGTGGTTAGCACGTTCAACTCTCAGCACTAGGGATTCCCGGTTCGAATCCCCATCTGGGTGAATTTTCCATGTTCTCCCCGTGCCCGCGTGGGCTTCCTCCGGGTTCTCCGGTTTCCTCCCACAGTCCAAAAACATGGATCAAGTCAATTGAATTTTCCAAATTGCCCCATATAGAGTGTGTATGTGTGCGTCTCTGTGTGAGTGAGTGTGTGCCCAGCGATAGATTGGCATCCTGTCCTGGGTGTATGTGCCCAGCCTAATATAGGATAAAGCAGAAGATAATGAATAAATGTATGAATGCATGATTGTTATGTGCTATCTTAAGAGAATAGCAGTTACAGAAACATTACTGGTACCAACAATCACATCATTATCAAAATCACACAGGAACTACTTCTTTCAATTGGTCTTCCAATTTTGTTTCCCTTCCAATTCAAAACTTGAGTCGTTTTTTTTGTTTTTTTTTAAATACATATTTTCAAAGCCATTTGAAAGTAAAAGATTAATGATATATAAATACTGACAAATGTATATGAGATTAAATCAAATGGATGTCTAAACATCTACAGAAAGTAGTTGGATATATATATATATATATATATATATATATATATATATATAATATAAAAACACACACACATCACAAAACTGTACAGAGATGCACACTATGACCCCTTAGGCTGTTACTTGTGAAAGCACATACATACTACACCATCAAATTCTACTAAAACTTGGCTAACAACAAAATACATCAAGTTGTTAAATTCATCTAGATTGTCACAAGCAAAAATAAATGCATAACATCTGTATACAACACCTGTGGCAAAGCTGAAGACATGAAGTTGAACACTGGTAGCACGAGATCACAGGGAAGCAGAGAAAGAGCCTCAATGGCAGCCCCCAGAGATTCTGCGTTACTTGTGACATTGGCAAACTTTTGAAGGAAATTCCGACAAGTCCACTGGTCTCGCATAAAGTGGGCCACCACTCTGCCCCAGTCTTTTAGTATTGAACTATCCTCTGGATGACTGTTAAAATATGTACCAATAAATGATCTGTCAAATTATTCATTTGCATGTTTGATTAGTACTTGGTCATAACTGTCAATTAGAACTAGAATTAGACTACCATGAGCTGTCCACTGTAGAGGCTGATGGTTTAAGTAAGGTCTCATTTAAGCCGTTGGTTGAGGGTGAGAAAGGAGACGAGGGATAAAAGTAGGATGTCAGTGAACAAAGGGAGTGCATTGCATTCGACTGCGAGTCGAATGAATACTGTTCTGCTAGCTCACAAAGTAAAGATAATGCTGCCATGCTGACTGACTTTTGCACTTGTCCAGCAATAGATGGTTTCTGAAAGCACACGCACACATATACATTTGAAAAACAAAACACAAAAAAAGTAGAACACTGTTTGTTTTAACAAATTATAATGCAAAATATCTACTTCTTCACTCTACCCACAAGACTTAAGGTCAAATAACACACAAGGATAACAATAATAACACTGAAACAACAATATGTACTTTAAATAACTTCGTTTTAAAATTATATTTAAGGAAAAAATATTTATCTTGCATATTTTTTGGGAAATACCCCCATCTGATTCTGGTGATTGTAATTTGGTGTCTAAAAGGAAGCAAAATGTCCATTGCACTGTTCCTTATAAAGATATACTGTATCAAACAACTAAATGTTGTTATTAACCAATAATTAAATAAATTTTAAAAATGTGAATATATTAAGAATCAAGTATTAAAGAAAGCTGCTTAATAAGTTTATATTCATATGTAGTAAAAATCCAATTTTTTAAGGTTTTTTTTAATTTAATATATTAAACTTAATCTAAAATAAATCAGTTGTATGTCTAGTACCTGCTCAGGATGCTCGGTCAGAATCTTTAGACAGTTTGTGGTAAGACAGGAAACATAATCAGTCTGAAACTTTGAGAAGAAGTTTGGAACCTCATGGAAGGTTCTTATTAGTTCCCTCAAAACAGACAGATACAGACCTGCTCTGCTGATGTCACAAAGCTAGACAAACAAAAATAGCAGTCACAGAATAATCATTAATAATTACTAATGTGTTTGTGTGTGTGTGTGTAGTAAGCACCTCGTGAAGCTCTCTGCTTAACCTTCTTAGTATAAACTCCTGAACTGGTTCCACCACCGAAAAGAGCAGCCTTAACAATTCCACGGCCACCTTGTCCTCTACAAAGACATAACAGAGATATAAAGTATACTTTAACTTTTAAAAGTATACTCAGAAGTTCAGTTTTCCCTTTTCAATACCGGCTTGACTGACTGACAAACTAACAGAGACACAAACACACACACACACACCTTTCTTTTTTCCTGACTTTAAAGGTTGGTCAGTAAGCTGAAGAAGTCTTAACATGAGCTGTACGCTTTTGTCTGCTTTACATAGCGGCATATAGAGGCTGGTGTTGAGACAGCGCAGGACATCTAACAGGGGAAATAAAAGGTTTTCCAGGCTGCTGTCACCATTCCCTTGAGTCACTCTTCGCCTGTCCAGGTCCACGGACAAAAGGATAGCACAGGCCAGCAATTCAGCCTCATCTGCAACAAGAATGCTGTTTGTCGGCTCTGGTAGGAAAAACACAAACATAATTTAGACATGGCTATGTAGTGTCATAGCGCTTCTGTGCTTAAATTGGGGTTGTGTGCCTTGCCCAAGGACTCTTCAGGCATAGTACTTGGTGGGACTGGGAATCAAACTGGAGACCTTCAGGTCGCAAGGCTGATTCATTAACAACAAGCCTACGACTAACAATATTCTGTTCTGTTCTGTTCTGCCTGGCCGCTCAAGGAGGATGAGTCCTCCACTGAGTCTTGGTCCTCCCAAGGTCTCTTCCTTGAATAACAACATAACAGGGAGTTTTTTCTTGCCACTGTCGCTTCAGCTTGCTCTTTGGGGGTTTAAAGGCTTTTCATTCTGTAAAGCTGCTTTGTGACAATGTACTGTTGAAAAAAGCGCTATATAAATAAATAACTTGAACTTGTTCTGTCAAATTGAGCCTTAATTATGGTTTATAGCGACACGATAATTGTTTGAATAACCTTATGCATCGTCACATTTATTTTCAAACTAGATTTGCCTCTGCTGCTTATTTTTAAAATGCAGGGATGCAAAAATTCCAGTCAGTTTTAAAGTTTTCTGCATGAGATTATACAGGTACTGTTAGCTCTTCAAAACCTGTTCCGCTTTTTAAAGCTCGAGTACAATGCTGGACGTGGGACAAACTTTAACTCACTTCCTCTTTTTAAGGTTTTTCCAAATCTGTTTAACACCTTTATTTTGGGTTTACATTAATGACCCCAAACATAATAGCAAATCAACAGGTTAACAATCTTCAGATCTCAACTCGATTAAAATTCTGTGAAAGGAAGAGGCCACATAATATATCTTCCTTAAACTATAAACCCAAGCATAAACTTGTGACTAAAGAAGAATGACTCAAACTTTCTTTAAATATACATAATAGAGATGTTACTGTTGCAAAAGTTCATTCCTGGTGTAAAATTTGGGGAGAACAAATTAGTAAACATGATCAAAACAACAAATCATAAAAATTTAAAGTCGCAGGAGGATTTATTACCCGAGTTTGTAGGTACTGACAGATATTTTTTCAGGCGGTGGTGGCAGTGAGCAGATATCCTTTGTGAAGAATTGCTGGTAAAAACATCAGCGGGACAAAATATGCCTTGATTTTCCAGCAACCAGTCACAGAGCTGCCAATAGACAAACAAAAAAATGTACAGAATATATATTTTATACCTTAGATTTCTTGAGAATTGTGTAATAAATCGATTATTATAATCACTGTTTTATAAATTTTTTATATATAGTATCATTCATTCATTCATTATCTCCCGCTTATCCTCTATCAGGGTCGCGGTGGGGTTCCCCATGCCCATCCAGGGGAGAACGTCTCGGGCGCTGGGCAGATAGACCCAGGACAGGGCGCCAATCCATCGCTGGGCACACACTCACTCACACAGACCCACTCTATATGGGGCAATTTTGAGAATTCAATTGACTTGATCCATGTTTTTGGACTGTGGGAGGAAACCGGAGAACCCGGAAGAAACCCACGCGGGCACGGAGAGAACATGGAAACTCCACCCAGATGGGGATTCGAACCGGGAATCCCTAGCGCTGAGAGGCGAACGTGCTAACCACTAAGCCACTGTGCCGCCTATTAAATATAGTATATTTATATAAATAAAAATAAAACAGAAAAATTAAGTTAAGAAGCAAGCAGATCAGATTAAATACTTGGGTTCAAGTGTTCAAACTGGTTTTCTCCTTTTTTTTCTTTAGATACTAAGAACCTACAATATATTACACTAATACAGATTTTTTTTTTACAGGAGTACAACTAGTTTAAATGTTCCTGTTATAAATATTTCATACCTCTTCCCAAAGTGGAGTGCCTCGACACAGGGACTCATCTGCCTGGAAATGTGCTAGAAAGCCAAAGATTTCATCCAAGGAAACTGATGCCTATTAAAAACATTGAATAACATGAAATAACTGAAGTCTAAAAATGGTTCCATATTTTTAATATTATAGAATAACTACTAATTTAGTTGTAAGCAAAAGCTTGAACTTCTCCTATATGATTATATTGTTGGGATCTTTTTTGAAACCTTGCATTCATCATTTACTAGGATGTTTATAAGTATGATTCAGAAACTGACCAATCTATAAAGTTGCAACCTCAAATACAGAACTCTATGCAGCCCTTTATATTTTATATACAATATAAAAAAATTCTTCATTTGGATTTCATTAGTTATGGTCTTTAGAATTGGTTTCAAACTACAGGAATTCTGACTACATTTAACTACATGGGGGGTTTAAAAACAAACAGAAAATAGGCAAAACCTCTTTGCTTATAGTAGCAGAAAGTATTGAATAGGTTTTTCTGATTCATATCTACAATATGCTTAAAATGTAATCAAAATTGCACAACATTGTAAACACAGTTAAACAGTAATTATCAAGCCTGGTCCATAAATCTGACCTCTTAAATTTTACCCATTCTGCTTTATTTAATTTACTACTTCAGAAATCCTAAGTAGCTTAACTGATGGAAAAACATGTTAGATTAACAGATCTTTTAAACCTTTTTTAAAAAGTTAACGGGAACAGGTACAGAAATACTAAAATCAACAAGGAGGTCCAGGGTTGATGACCAATGATTCTATTAGGCATACAGATTTAAACTAGTTGTGGTAAATTCTTTAGAAAAAAATGTAAAATAAATACCACATCAAACAGACGGAGGGCAGTTTTAAGCAGAAAACGCTGGGAGGCACAACGAAGCAGACTCTGGTGTGTATTCATTGTACAGCGAAGCAGGTCTCTGCAATCCAAACCATGACTTATTAACACATCTGTGGCCTTGTATACTCATGTGCAATAACAAGTCATTGTATGCAAAGGTGGGGCACGGTGGCTTAGTGGTTAGCACGTTCGCCTCTCAGCGCTAGGGATTCCCGGTTCGAATCCCCATCTGGGTGGAGTTTCCATGTTCTCCCCGTGTCCACGTGGATTTCCTCCGGGTTCTCCGGTTTCCTCCCACAGTCCAAAAACATGGATCAAGTCAATTGAATTCTCCAAATTGCCCAATATAGAGTGTGTATGTGTGCGTGTCTGTGTGAGTGAGTGTGTGCCCAGCGATGGATTGGCGCCCTGTCCTGGGTCTATCTGCCCAGCGCCCAAAACGTTCTCCCCTGGATGGGCATAGGGAACCCCACCACGACCCTAATAGAGGATAAAAGCGGGAGATAACGAATGAATGTATGCAAAGGTTCATTATAATCAAAGTAATTATTATTAATCAAAGTAAATTTGAAAATCGGTAAGAGATTTTTTTCTTATATAAAATTTTAAAGAAAAACTTCGAAAACTCCCCTAAACCACTGTTTGTGATAACTCATTTTACCTTAGAACATGTACACCTTCAGCTTTGAGAATGGGACGAAGTGTCAGGTGAGACATGGCTTGGGACAGGAACAGCAGTGGTACAGCGCACCAGTGGCGAGACTTTAAATGTTTTAGCAGCTGCAGAAACACGTCATCTACACAGACATTACAAAAACCACACACTCTACAGTAAATACACTGTACACACTCACTTATGATAGCTACACAGATACAGACTTACTGCATTAAACACTGGTGTAAATAGTATTTAATGAATTATGGTTGAAAGCAACAGATCAGACATTTTACTGATGTTGTAGTTCTACAATTCCATACTGTAGTCCATCTGTTTGTAGACTACAAAACATACCCTTTATCTCTAATGGTCAAGGCCCCAATAGTAGCACCACAGAGCAGGTACTATTTGGTTGGTGCATTATTCCTATCCCAGCAGTGTCACTGAGGTGTTTAAATGAAACTATAGCCACACTGCTGCGCTAAAACCCCCTCACTGCATCAGTGTAAATGCAGAACGGAAAATAAACAATCCACCACCCAAATAATACCTGTTGTGATGGTGGTGACAAAAATAGAGAACAGAGAACCAACAGGGAACTAACAAAAACAAGAAAACAAATGTACTACAGTCTGTAATTCTAAAACTATATCTATATACATCTATTATCAATATTGTAAGTGAAGAAAATAGACTATAGAGAAACTTTTGACTGGTACTGAATATTTCAGCCTGTTATCATGCACATGATCTATAAATATTTGTTTAAATTTAATTGTTTCTCATCTCTCTTTACCTACTCTAACAATGATGCTACTAAAACTAATGCCATGCAATACAAGTTAATACATTTATGATTTATAGACTCATACCTTGTTGCTCCTCAGGCAAACAGCTAAAAAAATTCACCATAAACTTCTGAAGTTTTAGTCCTAACTCAGGACAGTTTCCAATAACTTGTCCAGGAGACCTACACAACCAAAAGTCATGATCACAACACATTTTTGCTGATATTCTCCATTACTGGTAAAATAATTAACTTAAATAATAGCCATATTAATAAAAAGGATTAGACCTATGGTAGAGTGATGCCTCAGCCAGGACATCCATAAAGGGACCTACAACCACCTGACAATCAAAAAGTACAAAATAATGTTAGTCGTTATATGTTTTATTATTAATAAAATTTGATGCTTTGATAAAAGTCTCAAAGCATAACAGTTACATTAATTATATAAAGTCAATGACATACATTTAAATATATGAATTTCCAACAAAACAAAACCAACCTGGGAAGAAGCTGCGGCAAAGGCAGGATGCTGCATCAGGCTCAATCCCAGCAGGTGACTGACTCCCTCTTTTATCACTGTTTTATTCTCACTCTGAAACATGCGCTGATATATACACAGCAACCAGGAGGGATGAAAAAGGCCACTATCTGTAAATAAAAGTCAAGAACTGAAATGGAAACAACCTGCAAGTCAGTCAAATGTGTTACATAAATACCCACCTACCTATGTCTTTAGCAGCTGCTCCAACCAACAGGTCCAGTCGTGTTAGCACAGGTCGAACCACATGAATCTGGTAATTGAAATATGAAATCAGTAAATGCAAAATCTACTGAAAGCAATAACACCCTCTGTACTCCGCTTCGCCCCTGAGCTAATAACACCTCTTTCCCATGTCTTATGTGCAATAATGCACACCTATATAAATACCAAAATGTGGTTTAAATGGGCGGCACGGTGGCTTAGTAGTTAGCACGTTCGCCTCTCAGCACTAGGGATTCCTGGTTCGAATCCCCATCTGGGTGGAGTTTCCATGTTCTCTCCGTGCCCGCGTGGGTTTCCTCCGGGTTCTCCGGTTTCCTCCCACAGTCCAAAAACATGGATCTAGTCAATTGAATTCTCAAAACTACCCCATATAGAGTGGGTCTGTGTGAGTGAGTGTGTGCCCAGTGATGGATCGGCGCCCTGTCCTGGGTGTATCTGCCCAGCGCCCGAGACGTTCTCCCCTGGATGGGCATGGGGAACCCCACAGCGACTGTAATAAAGGATAAAGCGGGAGATAATGAATGAATGAATGGTTTTAATGTACAAAATCCTGATAACAAACCTGGTATTCCTCAAGAGTCTCCAGAATCAAGGTGTAATCCTCCCAGAACTTCAGAAATAAACCTTTCTCTGCCCTCCATTTGAACAGAGACTCATCTGAAACAAAAAAAAAGCTGCATTTGTAAAAGCTCTTACTCTTACTCTCACAATATTTAATTTAGAAGTCTGGCTGTTTAAATAATAGCTTTCTTTACAGTTAGTAAAGTAACCATGTACACATCTATATCTGTAAGAGTCCTTATCATCAGACACATAAAATATTAGGAGCCGGTCCGTGTCATAACCAAGCAGTATGATTGCCCCACTATAGTACACTGCACAATTTAACACCGGTCATATTTATCGTCCAATAAGAACCCAAAAAGATGGGAAAGTCATATTGATAGCCCAATACTATAAACACTGAGCTACCACACCCCTGTAACAAACCTGGTATTCCTCAAGAGTCTCCAGAATCAAGGTGTAATCCTCCAAGAACTTCAGAAATAAACCTTTCTCTGCCCTCCATTTGAACATAGACTAATCTGAAATGAGTATGATTGCCCCACTATAGTACACTGCACAATTTAACACCGGTCATATTCATTGTCCAATAAGAACCCAAAAAGATGGCAAAGTCATATCGATAGCCCAATACCATAAACTCTGAGCTACCACGCCCCTGTAAATGTATACAGTGAAAAATCCATCACACATACCAAGATCAGCCTTATAAGCATCGGCCAGCGTGACACATCTCCTCAGCAGATAGAGCGACCTTTTGCGGGACATGCTGTCCTGGTGGATCAGCCCTGCTTGGAGCACTTTCAAAAAAATTTTGGCCAATTCCGGCTGTGATCTTATACAACTGAGCTGAGGTTCCTGATCCAGAGAAAGAAGATAATCAGAAATAGCAGTAAGGCAAAGCAGCAGACGAGATGTGACCGCTTCTGTGCTCTCCCTCTGATGCCAAAGCAGTAGATCTGCCCAAATTCTACATAGAATGTCTCTGCGTTGGCTTTCATTGGATGCTTTAACAGAGGGAAGCCAGATGTGCATGATGATTTTGTGGACAAGAGTGTTAGAAAGTTGTTTGATGCTGCTGAGAGAGCAGGATATGGAGTTGATGGTTAAGGGACATTGTTGGTTGAGGGAATTAGAGGACGTGTTTGAAAGCAGGGCCGCAACAACGTCAATGGCAATATCAACACTGAGCTGCTCTTTGCTTCCACTGCAGCTCTCCATCACAGCTAAAGCAACCCCCGCGATCTCCTGCACGGCGTCGGGGTGACAGTCCCTCACACACCCCGCCATCAGAGCGCACAGCGCCCGCAGGAGCGCCGCCCGCTCACGGGCTGGCACCCTGTCCCCAGAGAGGGTGGAACACAGAGGTAAACACTGCTCCCGAATGATCGACTCGACTTTAGAGCTCAGCTCTTCACTGGAACGCGATTTCTGAAGTTCTGCAACCAACGACCCAAGAGCTTCGACTGTCTCTACAGCTGGACAACAAGTCGCCGGCCAACACAACATGTCCAGCGCCTTGTGGATGTCGGAACATTGAGACAACAGGGTGTTTATCAATAAAGAGGACATTTTTCTATCACACGCCGATAAAACACCTGTCCGGGTAAATAACACGCCGTCTGGCAGCGTGGCGCCACAGTAAACAAGACTCTGCTTCCGGTCGCTTGTGTTTAAACTCGTCAAAATAAAAGTGTTCAACCTTATTCATTCAGTTCAACTGTGTTTATTATAGTTTGGGTATAAGATATTCAGAATCTGTATGTTTCCCCGTGTTTACCTGATCTCCGGGATATTCTACAGTCAAAAACCTGTAATTCGGCTGAAACAGACACATATTCGGGAATTGATTCCTTAGTGGGAACCAAATCCTGTGGGTCCTCAGGCCGCTCCCTACAATCATTACATTTAAAAGTAAATTCAAGTATTTTATGGGTGAGGTTAGGGTGGTAGTAGCATTTATGGTTGATATGTATTTATTCTTGGGGCGGCACGGTGGCTTAGTGGTTAGCACGTTTGCCTCTCATCACTAGGGATTCCTGGTTCGAATCCCCATCTGGATGGAGTTTCCATGTTCTTTCCGTGTCTGCGTGGGTTTCCTCTGGGTTCTCCGGTTTCCTCCCACAGTCCAAAAACATGGATCAAGTCAATTGAGTTCTTCAAATTGCCCCATATAGAGTGTGTATGCGTGTGTGTCTGTGTGAGTGAGTGTGTGCCCAGCGATAGATTGGCGCCCTGTCCCGGGTGTGTCTGCCCAGCGCCCGAAACGTTCTCCCCTGGATGGGCATGGGGAACCCCACCGCGACCCTAATATAGGATAAAGCGGAAGATAATGAATTAATGTATTTATTCATTGAAGTCTATGTACAGTGTTCCAATTGACAAACTGTGTGTGTGTGTGTGTGTGTGTGTGTGTGTGTGTGTGTGTGTACTATGCAACCCCCATCAGGGGGTGGTGGGTGAGCCAGGGTTGGTCCTTTTTTAGGTGTGGAATTTGTATGTTTCCCCTGTGGGTGTTCTCCAAAAATTCCATTTCCCCCAGTTTAAAAACATAATAACAAAACATACAACAGAGAACATACCAATTCTACACAGAAATGACCCAGTTCACTTGCACACAAATTTAACAATGGACTCTCTCCTTGTGCCCATTTTCTTCTTCTTCTTCTTCTTGTTATTATTATATGTAGTTGTTGTTTTCAGCCACTTCTCTTGCTCAGGGTCATGATGGAGCTGAAGTTGTTAGGTTTTTATAATATTCATTCATTTATTATCCCGCTTTATCCTATATTAGGGTCGCGGTGGAGTTCCCCATGCCCATCCAGGGGAGAATGTCTCGGGATCTGGGCAGATAGACCCAGGACAGGGCACCAATCCATCGCTGGGCGTTTTTAGAATACTTTTAAGTAATTTAGCAAAAGTAATAATGTAAAGTAAAACTCATGATGAGTAGAATATTTCAAGGAACAGAAAAAATGACTATTTGATGAATGAGCATGGGAAAGAGTATGAATGTCTGGTTGGAGGGTGAGCGGAGAGTTTTGAATAATGGAACAGTCAACAAGAACCTGTCATAAATTCATACCCCTGAGGGGGGCAGAAAGCAGGACCAGATGGGTTAGAAGATAGAGATGTTTTGATCAATGTACACATGAGAAAAAAGACTGTTGTTTGGAGGGCGCACACACAGAAGAAGCAGGTCACGCCCTCCTGAAGGACTTAAATGGACGAATTAGAGGACTTCGGTCAGGGCTCTCTCATCAATTGTGGTTGCCCGCCATTGATGATTTTTCTGTACACTTGGTTGTCTATTCAGTAACTTGCATTAAAATCTGTTTGGAATAACCTGCATCTCTGAGGCCATTTATTGAACATCTAACAAAGTCCAGCACTCTTTGGGTGAAAGGCATGTTCATAACAGAGCAAAGAGGCTAACACATTCACTCAGCCTTTCTCACCTAAGGCTAATTTAGAATTTTTCTGCTCATACAGAAGCCTGTCTTTTAATTCTAAAAAAAAAACAGAGCTTTCTGTGCAAAACCCACGCATTTGTATTAAGAATATGCAAACTCCTCACAGGGGGCGCAGCATCAAATACCAATCAGGTTTGATGAATTTACAGTATAGTTGGTTTTCTGCATAACTTCTGACTTGTAATGTTCTCATTTGTAAGTCACTTTGGATAAAAGTGTCTGCTAAATGACTGAATGTAAATGTAGGTTCTAGTGGTTCAGACTCAGAAAGCTGCTTTGTGAAAATGTACTTAAAAAAAAAAGCACTATATAAATAAATGCAACTGAACTAATAATAAAACCACCATTAATAAAAAAATGTTATAGTCTCATCTCATGTTATTATTTTCAGCTTAAACATATATTAGGATCATGGGGGGGGTCCTCATATCCATCCAGGGCAGAACGTTTCAGGCGCTGAGCAGATACACCCAAAACAGGGCACCAATCCATTGCTGGGCACACACACACACACACACACACACACACACACACACACACACATATATATATATATATATATATATATATATATATATATATATATATATATATATTTATATATATATATATATATATATATATATATTTATTTATTTATTTATATTCATTAATTCATTATCTTCCGCTTTATCCTATATTAGGGTCGCGGTGGGGTTCCCCATGCCCATTCAGGGGAGAACGTTTCGGGCGCTGGGCAGATACACCCAGGACAGGGCGCTAATCTATCGCTGGGCACACACTCACACACACATACAAACACACTCTACATGGGGCAATTTGAAGAACTCAAGTGACCTTGATCCATGTTTTTGGACTGTGGGAGGAAACCCGGAGGAAGCCCACGCGGACACGGGGAGAACATGGAAACTCCAACCAGATGGGGATTCGAACCGGGAATCCCTAGTGCTGAGAGGAGAACGTGCTAACCACTAAACCACCGTGCTGCTCCCCCCCCCCCATATATATATATATATATATATATATATATATATATATATATATATATATATATATATATATATATATATATATATATAGGCAGCACGGTGGCTTAGTGGTTAGCACGTAGTAGCCTCTGAGCACTAGGGATTCCCGGTTCGAATCCCCATCTGGGTGGAGTTTCCATGTTCTCACCGTGTCTGCGTGGGTTTCCTCCGGGTTCTCCGGTTTCCTTCCACAGTCCAAAAACATGGATCAAGTTAATTGAATTCTCAAAATTGCCCCGTTTAGGGTGTGTCTGTGTGAGTGAGAGTGTGCCCAGCGATGGATTGGCGCCCTGTCCTGGGTCTATCTGCCCAGCGCCCGAGATGTTCTCCCCTGGATGGGCATGGGGAACCCCACCGCAACCCTAATAGAGGATAAGCGGGAGATAATGAATGAATGAATGAATATATATATATATATATATATATATATATATATATATATATATATATATATATATATATATAGGTAATTCAGATGGGGCACAGATCCTCTCCATCTCCAGTTTCCTCTAATAGCCAAAAAAACATGGATTCAAGGTGAATTGCCTGCTCTAAATTGCCCCTGTGTGTGTGAGTGCCCAGAGCTGGATTGGTGCACTTTTGTGGGTGTCTGCCCAGCGCCCGAAACCTTCTCCCCTGGATGAGCATGGCAACACCCCCTTTGCCCCTAGTATAGGAGTAAGCGAAAGATAACAGATATATGAATGGAAACACCTTCTTATTAAAATTAGTTTGATAATCATATAGTTGTTTGGGTTTCTGTGAGAGCAGAGCATCATCAGTGATGAGCTCAGAGTAACGTGTTCAACCAGGGGAGCGAGAATCTCCTCCAGGAAATGACGTCGAGCTTCAGGCTCGTCCGAAAACACAGTAACTCACCAGACTTTACTGCAGCAACACAAGGTACGTAAGCGATCGGTTCCTAAATAAGCGCTTTGATCTGACATTTTCTACTTAAGCATGTGTGTGTGCCAAGTCCGATCTGTGCAAATCCAACCAAGTTGCTACGCAGCTAGAGGCTAGTCAGCTAATAGGTGTCGGATTTCCCCTTTCTGTTGATCCACGTTTTAGACAATAAAATAATCCGATCATCAGCAATCACGCCTTTAATATCAACATATTCACATACATCACGCATGAAACTGACTTTCTCTCTTCCTCCTGACCCGTGTTTAGTCATGTTCAGTGAATGCAGTGTTTGTCAACAACGAGCCACTTACAGCCATTTAATGATAAATAATAATCAGATAAAATCATCCGGCGTGTTTGACTTTAAAGGGGAGTTTTGAAGCAGAATGTGCTGTTGTTTATCTATGCGGCTGACTGCACGGCGCGTTAATGTGATGCCTTGTTCTAAAGTAAACCTTTAAACAGGACTGAATTAAAGAAAGCGGTCAGTCAAACATCATTACAGAAAACAACAGATAAACAATGTCAGCTTGATTAAGTTTCCCCATGATATGAAGTTTAAGTTTTTATTTCACTGTTTTAGTATTTGCTTATGCCTGAGATATATATATATATATATATATATATATATATATATATATATATATATATATATATATATATATATACGGTATGTGTGTGTGTGTGTGTGTGTATATATATATATATATATATGGCACCTGTAATGCAACATTCATTCATTCATTATCTCCCGCTTTAACTTCTATCAGGGTCGTGGTGGTGTTCCCCATGCCCATCCAGGGGAGAGCGTCTCGGGCGCTGAGCAGATAGACCCAGGACAGGGCGCCAATCCATCGCTGGGCACACATTCACTCACACAAACACACTCTACAGGGGGCAATTTTGAGAATTCAATTGACTTTATCCATGTTTTTGGACTGTGGGAGGAAACCGGAGAACCCGATGGAAACCCACGCAGACACGGGGAGAACATGGAAACTCCACCCAGATGGGGATTCGAACCGGGAATCCCTAGTGCTGAGAGGCGAACATGCTAACCACTAAGCCACCGTGCCACCCCGTAATGCAACATATATATATATATATATATATATATATATATATATATATATATATATATATATATATATATGTGTGTGTGTGTGTGTGTGTGTGTGTGTGTGTGTGTATATATATATATATATATATATATATATATATATATATATATATATGGCACCTGTAATGCAACAATTATATATATATATATATATATATATATATATATATATATATATATATATATATATATATATATATATTACACACACACACACATTATCTTCCGCTTTATCCTATATTAGTGTCGCGGTGGGGTTCCCCATGCCCATCCAGGGGAGAACGTTTCGGGCGCTGGGCAGATACACCCAGGACAGGGCGCCAATCCATCGCTGGGCAATATATATATATATATATTCATACATACATAACATATAGAGCAAGGTTTGGAGGTTGTGGTTGGTGTTTTTTTTTTTTCTGATGTTGTTAGTGGAACCACCTTCCTGATGGAAAATTAAGTGAAGTTGTTTACTAGAAAACAAGCACATTCGTTAGTGGTTTGCCTCTCAGTGATAGGTTTATTATTAGTGAATATTTATTATATAAGGGATAGATTACACTTATTGTTTTCACTGCGGGTGGTGAAGGTAATCCGGGTGAAGGTAAATTTCGTTTAAAGCTATGAGCTACTCTATCCATTTTTACAATAACAAGGTGGAGCAATAAGGTAGATGTAACTAGTGTGTGAACAGTGAGGAAACAAAGTGTTTAAAATGTTCAGAAGCATAAATGTTGACATTATCATAAACGAAGCAGTGTCATTGCAGTGAGATACCTAATGATGTGGTCAGTAAGTGTTTATCAGGATGCCCAGCAATGTAGCTTATAGTCACCTTTGCACCCATTTCATTGTGGATCTTCCAAACTTGTAACTCTAATTTTTTAGGGTTTTTGATTTCTTGTAATTAACTTCAATTAAATTAAAATTAAAAAGATTTTAAATTTAGAATTAAAAAGATTTTAAAGATTAAATGACAGAGTGGCACACTTTGCCAGTAAAGTGCCAAAAGCATTAACACCACGTGGGCAAGTTTAGTCCTGTTGGAACACTAAAAATGCAGTTTGGAACGAAGTCACAGTCTGTTCAAGTGTGTGAAATATGCAGAACTGTATTTCTCATGACTAGTGCTTGTGTTTTAGAACATGTGCAGATGGTCAGGAGGAGGTTGGCATTAGTAAAGTCAGTTATTACGAATTATGTCTAGCACTGTTGGTGGGTGATCTGATAATTTTATCATGATCAGTCTTAAAGACCTACATAAATACACTTCCCAAGTAAATTAGAGATCTTCACTTTTTATGCCCTTTTGTTTACAATTTTCACATTAAAAAGTCAGTGGACTATGTTTACAACCCCACACATTAATTACTCATGGCGTAATCTCCCATGTGAATTATATCATGTGTTTCTGTCATAGGGTTTTTTTTGAAGCATGACATATTTAAGAAACAGTTTAGAGCAGCACGGAGGGCCTGATTCAGCTTGTAAAGGAACTGCAATAAATCTAGTCAACTTATTTTCCACATCTTACTGGATCCATTTTTTTTCAAGGGACGAAAAAAAAGGACTAAAATGTACAAGTGCTCCAGGTCTTTTTTCTTGCATACATTAATCGATTATTTTCTTTCTCTATTTAATGCATAGCTAGGACATTAATGTATTAATGAGGCATAATTCAGACTCAGATGTTGTTGCCGCTCAACCCTACAAAGAGCAGTTTAATGCTCATAAGAATAAGTTTAACAGTAAAGGGACACAGATATAGATTCATGACATTTACATCAGTTTGTACCAATTGCTTGAAGGCTTTAACCTCTTATATAATGCAGAATTTTAGCTCAGACTCATTTTTGGGCTGCTTGGATGATATTTTCTTTCACTTTCACAAGGGTGATGTTCGATGATAATGGACCTCAGCATCTTCCATGGCTTCGGTTGGTGAAAAAGGAACAGATGAGCTCAGTGTAGCTGCTTTGGGCAAAGTAGAAGATCATCACCCTGGACCTTGGATAAAAGCACAGAAAAGCAACTGTGACTGGCCTTTGAGAGTGCAATATCAGCGATTCTCATAGTTGCGCCGGCTGCAGCGTTCAGGGTCAGTAATTTTTTATATGTGTTATTTTCCATGCAGCAAGAGTACAGTAAAACAAAGAATACAGATTTTTTTTCATGATTTGTTTTTTGAACACAGTGTTTCATTATGTTTTCCTGAATTACTGTCAACAATTTGAAACATCCTCAACAGGAGAATTTTCAGCAAATGTTGTAAGATGTTTATAGTTTTGTAAAATTAAAGCTTTTGGGAAAAAAATATTTCCTGCAAGTGTATTATTTATTTATTTTACATATGATGCACTTAAAAAAGACTAAACATTCGACAGTTCAGTTGGGGATAACAAAATTTTAAAAATTCCTTTGACCTTATTTGCAGGTCTAGTTAGTAATTACTGCAGATGTTTGTTTGCAGTTGCAATTGATGCACAATTAATTACTAACATTTGATTTAGTAGAAACTTTAGTCAGAAACTTGTTCTTGGCCAAAAAACAAAATGTCAGTCTTATACTGTAAGCTAAATTAGAGCCTGAAAAAAGAGAAGTACCAATGGAAATAAAGAGAATTTAACTTTCCAGTTGCCATGCCATGACCTGAGGTTAGCAAGCACCAATATGAGCTCTCTCTCCTTCTCTGCTGCAGTTTTATTTTCCCATTAAGTGTTATGTGATTTTTAAACTATGAGTAAATTATAAATGAGAATTTATGATCTTCTTTTTTTATTTATTTCTTATTTGTTATATCACTTTAAACATGTAAACTTTTTCACCAAAATGTGCTGCTGTTGTTAAGTGCTAGAATTGAGACCAGGTCTGCTGTCTGTCTCATACCAAATAAGACTAGAGATGTTTATCTGGAAAAAGGATTGGTTGTCCCTTTGTTTCATTTTAATAATAAGTTTCTAATGCAGGCTCTTAAACTGATCGAATTTGTTTATTGTGTATAATTTTTTTGTAATTAATATTTTACTACACAATGTTTGTTCTGTAATTTGTAGTTATACAAATATCTTTGTGATATCTTTGTTGCTCATTTTCTCATTCCTGCACACGTATTTATTATCGCAATTCCAAATTTAAGGAAAAACGGGGGGGGGGAATTTTTGCACAAGTTGAAAATATTAATGTTTTCCTTTTTTTTTTAATAAATGTGTTTGAGACAAACCTATGTAGAACTTTTCAAAATGTGCTTATTGTTTTATTTGGATGAGATACTTTAAATGCTTTATTAAACTTGATTTTCTAAAACATGATAATGTTCTTTTACAGTTATGCTGCAGTTATTTTAAAAGTGGATGTGCTTTACCCACTGCGGTTCAGTATGAGTGAGGTCCAAGCAACTGTGGAGTTCTGTGTAGAGCTCCACAAGTTTTACAATGTGGATTTATTCCAAAGAGGGTAAGTCTGCCTCTTATCCTGGCTATTCCATAGTTTTCCTCTTGTTAAAGCCAACAAGACACTTTTATTACCCTGTTTGTTCTCTGGAGTCTTTTCATGTTATGAGTAAATATGTAAATGTTAAAATGCTTTTACCATATTCAATAAAATCAAAACATTTTTGAATCAAAGAATCTGAAGTAACAACAAAACAATTTACTGAATCTTCTCATTAAAAGACTAGGATCTCTTTTATAGAAATATCTAAAGTCTCATTCTGTATGTAATTAGTTGTCAACACCTGACTAAATAAACCCTGAAACTGTTTTTACAAACATTCTTAAGAACTGTTTTTGTGATGATTTAGCCTTTTCAGATTATAATGTGCAGTCAGGCGTAAAATAGGAAAACAGCCATTAAATAGGTATTTAATAGCAGCGCTTGCCAGGACTGGTTTCCAATTGTTGATCATAATGGAATAACAATGTAGCTGTAAGTGTGATTGCACCTGATTGAAATCTCTTGGTGAAAACAGGAATTCATTATATAAGAGCTATTTTATGTTAAAACTTAGAAGTCTTCCTTTTTTACACACACTTATTGAAAGGGATTTGGTTTTTTCAAACCGCTAACACAACAAAAAAACTAATATTACAAAAATCAACAAATCCTAAAAAAAATATAGAACACATTTCTCTGTGTTTGCTGTCCACACGTACAGGTTACGTTATTTGGAACATGATGCAAATACTTTGCAAGAGCCCCCTTAGCTTTAAAAAGCAGTCTTCAGCTTTTCTCTGTTCTGTATTCTCAGATGCACAGTTATTCTGATTTCCACTACCTACTTTCATTTCAAAGTATTTTGGACTTTACAGTCTCATCGGTTTCTGTCTGCAGATCTGTTTCTCATAGGATGATTTTTTTCCTTCTGATAAATGATGGTTAGTTGCCTGCAAAATCAGGATATTAAGGGGAAAAATAATATACAGTAAACATATGAAATATATATAAAATTTTACAAATAACATGAATAATAAGAAATATCTTATGTTTTGAAATGACCACTTGTAATTTTGCAGAACATTTTCTATGAGCTTGCCCACTGTACTTAAATATTTAAATATATCACAGTTTGAATCCCCATCTGGGTGGAGTTTTCATGTTCTCCCCTTGTCCGCGTGGGTTTTCAAAAACATGGATCAAGTCAATTGAATTCTCCAAAAATTGCCCCATATATAGAGTGTGTCTGTGTGTGTAAGTGTGTGCCAAGCGATGGATTGGCGCCCTGTCCTGGGTCTATCTGCCCAGCGCCCGAAACGTTCTTCCCTGGATGGGCATGGGGAACCCCACCGCGACCCTAATAGAGGATAAAGCGGAAGATAATGAATGAATGAACAGTTTCATGCTTATATTATTTGTTTAATAGCTGCTATTAATGAGCATCAAAATAGAATAAAAGGCTGTTAAGTGCTGGCCATGGCTTAGGTCTTCCTGTCATACTGGTCAATTTGCCACTCAACCGCCTTACTGACTAAACAGGTTAGTTTGAAGCAGAGTGCATGCAGTTGCAATAGTAGCATATTGAACTATGCCTGGGAAGAGCAAAGGAAACAAACACTAATCCAAAACCGTGTTAATGTGCAGCTGGCTCATTAAGCTCCGGTGTACTGGGAAATCACTGATCAAATATTTAGAGGCAGTTTTCCAAAAAAATCCTCCGGGAAAATGGTAGTCATGTCTTGTTTTATTTATTAAAGGAAAGTATATAGAGATGTAAGTCAACTGACTGAATTGTATTTGGATAAAAAAAAACTGTACATGCAAATCAATGTCTCCTACACCCAGCAAATGTGACCCATATAAAAAAGGAAAAGATTGTAGCATAGTTAGTAGAAGTGTAGCAAGAGAGTTGTATGGTGACGTCTAGCACTGACCAGAAGGATAGATATCGTTTAGGATATTTTAAGGTAGAGAGTGAGAAAGTGTGGGATGTTCTATTACAGTTGAAGGGTGGAATTTTAACATCTGCAGAATACATTATATACCATAATTTAATTAATGGCAGAAAATTGGCAAAAATAATATTAAAAGCAGTATAGACACACTTAACACTTTCTTAGGAACAGTATACTAATACTGGGTAAAGTTTTTGCTGTTGTAGCCCATGTGACTTAAGGTTAGATGTGTTGTGCTTTGTAAACTGCTTTTAAGTTCCATCACTACACAGTGTTGATCTGTGTTCTTGTATCCAGCTTTGTCCTATTGTTTCCAGTGACCTCTCATCATCCGTCTGTTTTTATTCACGAGACTGACATCCACTGGATGTTTTGTTTATTGCTCTTTTCTAAATAAACTTTAGTAAATATTGTGAATGAACATGCAAGATCAGCATTTATAGAATTACCCAAGCTAGTCCATGTGGCACAAACAATTATGCAAGTCATAAGATCACCTTTTTTAAATTGTGAATGCTGATGTAAACATTACTGCACTGCTGCCACAGTTGACTGATAATTGTTTTAATAAATAGGTGTAAAGGTACATTGTTTTGGTAGAATATACACATAATGTAGCCTCTATAGTTCTGCAGAAATATATCTTAATTTATTTTGTTGAAAATTTTTAAGTCTGCAGTTTTTTGATTGACAGGTTTTATCAGATCCGTGCCAATATGAAAATACCTCCTCGGATCCCACATAGAATAGAAGCCAGTCTGCTGCATCCCACGAGTAAGCCCTACCTGTTTCTTTTTTTTTGCCTTATTTCCTGTCCTTTAACAACTACAATCCACTGTTACTATAAGCCTCAGTTTGTGTGGTTGAATTGCAATTTTACATTTTATTACATACAGTTCCATTAGGTTTCTATACCATATCTTTACAAATACTAGCACACTTTAAAATACACATTTTAATAGTGTCATATGCTAGCACTGATAGTTTAACCAGGTCTCATAAGGGTGGGGTAACACAAATATAGAACTGGCAAAAAAACAGCACATTGAAATATAATTGAATAACACAAGACAGATTTTTAGTTTAAACTGAACTCTTAACCAAAGAAAGCAAACAGAATTAGCTACAGTAAACACGCGACTTAATAACTAATTAAACTCATAAGCAGGGAACACTATTACAAAGAAATTTAAACAGAATCACATGGCTTAAAACCACAGTACAGGGAGAGGGAAATCTTTAGCCAAATAATCCGTTAATTATGTAATTGAAAAACAATAAAATGTTCATTATTTTTATAGTAGTAAAAATATGTATACTGCAATTCTTTTAATTAAATTTATATATAAATATATAAATAAATAAATATATATATATATATATATATATATACATATATATATATATATATATATATATATATAAATATATAAATGAATAAATAAATAATATATATATATATATATATATATATATATATATATATATATATATATATATATATATATATATATATATATATATATATATATATATATATATATATATATATATATATATGCCGGCACGGTGGCTTAGTGGTTATCACGTTCGCCTCTCAGCACTAGGGATTCCCGGTTCGAATCCCCATCTGGGTGGAGTTTCCATGTTCTCCCCGTGTCCGCGTGGGTTTCCTCCGGGTTCTCCGGTTTCCTCCCACAGTCCAAAAACATGGAACAAGGGAATTGAGTTCTCCAAATTGCCCCATATAGAGTGTGTTTGTGTGCGTGTCTGTGTGAGTGTGTGTGTGCCAAGCGATGGATTGGCGCCCTGTCCTGGGTGTATCTGCCCAGCGCCTGAAATGCTCTGGATGGGCATGGGGAACCCCCCGCGACCCTAATATAGGATTAAGCGGAAGATAATGAATGAATGAATATATATATCATACATAATAAAAATGGGAAAAAAATCCAGTTTTAACGACACAATTTTTATAATGTTCTGTGATTTGTAGATTCTGAGTTGGCCTTTCCTGCATCAGTACAAGGTGATGTAATCTCCAGCAAAACCTTTCAGATCCTGTACAAGAACGAGGAGATCGTAGTCAATGATATCCTTGTGTTTAAGGTGACTATGCTGTTGGACGAGAGAAAGGTGAGTCTGTTTGTTAAAATTATTATTAATAGCTAGAAAAAATGTTAATATTTATTGTTTTTTGTTGTTCGTTGTTCTTTAGGTTGAGGAATTACTAAATGACATGGATTTTCAGCTTTCCTTGGACTTGTACTTCACAGATGGAGATTACACGTGAGTGAGGCAACACCAGAATTTTACAAACATTCATTTTTATTTCTGTAGTTTACCTTCTGTGAAATTCTACTGTACTCCACAGTATGAGAATTTAGCAATACATAGTAATGAACACCTAATTAGGAAAATCTGTATATCTCATTAATGTGGTTCCTAAATCAATGATCAATGATTAAAGTTGTCAGTGGAGAATGGACAGACTGGTTTGAGCTACATAAAAACTGCAGTAGTTTAAAGAAATGAGTTTTGAGCTTCATTGGACTTATTTTTTTTTTACTGATCTCATAAAAGACATGACAATTTATTATTTAATACATTAACCTTAAGATTAAGGTTTAGTTAACCTTAATCTGTGTGTATTTTTTTAGGCCAGAAGATCCCAGCTCTCTACAGACAATCAGCAGCCGAACCTTGCACTTGCACTTTAGTGTCCACAAAGGCATACACCACCACATCAACGTCATGTTTGACTACTTCCATCTGTCCGTCATTTCTGTCACCATCCACGGCTCACTTGTGGCATTACATCAACCTCTCATAAGGTCAGAGAAAACAAGACTCTGTTTTTATTACAGTTTTCTTAGTTTTAGAAATTTAGCATCTTGATGACACCAATGGCATCAAGATGATCATATGGGAAGGTGATCGGGATAGGGAAAGCAATCAAACACAGAACCGTCTTGTTGTGGGGGAGACATGGTAACCACTGCATCACAATTATGCTCCTTATAATGTTATATCGGTAATGTGTCGAAAACTAAAAGTTTTCCTAAATTACAATTCCTGCCATAAGCTGTGAAATGTACATTCATACACACACAGACTCACACTCTATATGGGAGCAATTTAAAACAGCCAATTTACCCTGAATCCATGTTTTTGGAGTGTGGAAGGATACTGGAGAACCTGGAAGAAACCCACGCAGACACAGGGAGAACATTGAAACGACACACAGATTGGGATTTGAACCTTGATCCCCAGCGCCGAGAGGCAAACGTTCATAACCACATGATAGCAGCATTATGATGAGGTCCTAGAGTGTCCAGCAAGCAGTGGACACTAATGAATGCTGTGGGCGAAAAGATGTGCTGTTTTCTAATAAATTGGCAATTAAAAGATCACTGTGTTGAAAACTCCACTGCATGTCTGATCTTCACCTACAACACAAGAACATGATGAGAAGGGGATAACTGGGTATTGCAAAGAAAAACATTTTGGAGGTATAGAGTGTAGCTATATGGTGAGTAGTGTTAACGAAATAGTCTATGTGGAAACAGTTGGTGGTTTTACTGATGGCAGCTGTTTCTTAATTTATCTTTGTATGTGTTTTATATTGTCCATAAACATTATCAGCTGTGTCTGGCCTCCGTATTTGTTTTGCAGTTTCCCCCGGCTGGTTAAAAGCTCCTGGCTAAACCGTAATGCACCAGCAACGAGCAAAGACACTGTGATCCATTCTCTGGAGACTGTGGTATTTGGTAGCAGTTACATCAGACAGCTTTCCCCAGATGTAAGCTTTTAACACACAATCATTACAACTGAGTTGGTAAAAGAACACTGTTAGAACAGATTTGATTTATTTACGATTGAAATGTTATTCAGGTCAGCAACTGCAGTAATTAAGCAGCTGATTAAGAGTCAGACCCTGGAAGCTGTAGGGTCAATAAAGTTCATGAAACATCTCAGAGCGGATGTTTCAACTATGAAATATTTTTTGAGCTTGGTTTAAATAACCCATTGGTTTATTTAAACAGGGCAAGTCTTTCCAGGTGTCGGATCAGTGTCTGCAGCATGCCTTCAGCTTGCACCACAGCTTGTGTTCCAGCTTGCTTCTGGCTTACCAAGGCCTTTTTGAGTATTTCATGTCCCTCACAAAAAGCCTACCTGCTTCTCTTCGCCTGGATCTTGGTATGCTGTTCCTTTTAGTTTTTTTACCGTTGATTTGTTACTTTTGTATTTTGTTTCATTCTTGATCTTTAGATATTAGACCTCCAGATAGATGTAATGACAAGCGTGGGTTTTACTTTTTAAGACAGCGAAATGTTGGGAGATACTATACAACAATTACTTGCCAAAGAAAAAAAAACCCAATCATATCAAGTTGCCTAATTAGACATACAATTGTCAACACACAGGCAACGTATCAATTTTCAGTTAAACATATTTGGAATGTCCAGCATTGAACACTGAAAGACCATATAATTATGGTAAAACAATTTACACAGCAAACAATTTAGATTAAGAAAATACTAAATGTTCTGTCACAATGCTTATTTACCCAATACTATCATAACCACCATACTATCATGATTAAAATGATGTACACATAAGATATAATCTATGTACCACCATGAAATAGCCCAAATATGCTGATATGCTGTAAAACCGAAATAAACAGTTAGTAAACATAATGATATATTGCACAGTTCATTAGAAAACTGAAATAATTGACATTGAAAAAATGTGAGGAAAGTAAGAAACCAGCAGTGACTCAGGGTGACATACAGACAAACTTTAATAAAGAAATAACAAGCAGAAACCATCATTTATGAACATTCATCTCCTTCCTTTACTTGAAACCACTTCTCTGTTTCAGTTAATACACTATACAACACAACTATGTATAAAACATTACACAGTTCTGCTTAATTGACAATGTTGATTTTCATAACCCATCATCTTCTATGGGGAAGATATTTAAAAACAGTATGTTATGGATTAAGTGCTTGAAAAATTATATATATATATATATATA
>JAFMOD010000331.1:80915-93415 GCA_019802435.1 Corydoras maculifer
ACATCGCACTTTTCAGTTTTTTATTTGTAAAAAAATTGTTGATTCATGTATAACTTTCATTCCACTTCACAATTGTATACCACTTTGTGTTGGTCTTTCACATTAAATTCCAGTGAAATATATTTATGTTTGTGGTTGTAATGTGACAAAATATGGAAAAGTTCAAGGGGTATGAATACTTTTGCAACCCACTGTATATATACATATATATATATATATACATACACATACACACACAACAAGACCTTTACTTGGAACAATAATGCTGTGTAGTTCAAAACAGTTTTTTGTGAATTCATGGTGACGTGGTTTACTCAAGATATCCGAAACCTTTTTTTAAAGGTCACTTCAATTCTGTAAATCATTCCACCATTAGGCAAAGGTGTTTTACTCGTTTTAGATAAGGTAACTTATGAAGTGAAAGTCTATCCTCTTTGCGGACATGAAAATTGAAATTAAACTGGAAGCATACATGTTCTTCTGCTATAGTAATCCCTCCACCTCAAGAGTGGAAGTGTTACCTATTCTGAAAGTTTTTACCACAGTTGTGGTTTTCTGGGTTTCTGGTTGATTACAGCTTAAACCAGTCTGGTCATCGTCCTTTTTCAACATGGTATCTTTGTATCCAGTTGTTCACTTAATGATTTTAAAAAATTTTTGTTTCTTTATTTGCTTATGTTCTGAGTATACTGTTGTCTTAGTATTATACAACAATGTATAGATGTAAAACTCCCAGAAGATCAAAAGAAAAAAATAATATTAGCACATGTAGGCAACAACAGTCAGATCCCAATTCTTTCCCTTTCCCATGGTTTGTGTGAACATTACCAGAAGGTGCATAATTTCTTGCATTGCATGACCAGAATGGTTAGATAATTGCATAAAAACGTGCATAATTAGTTCCTAATAAACTGCTTAGGGATTGTATATTTCTGACCCAGATTATGCAAGGCTCATTTTAATCCAAATCATTCAATTTCCTTATAAAAGTTTTTTTAATAGAAGAAAATATAAATCATATAGTCATATAAATAAAGTCACATAAATAAAGATTCAGATATAGACTGATATTGTTCATCAGCCAATAGTCAGACCTTTCAAACTGGTTTATCACAAAAAATGTACAATAGTATTAGTCCATCCAGAGTAATTTGCAGTGTGTTACACGAACCTATCATTCCTGCACAAAACGTTACTTTGACACCAATAGTCTTTTCTCTGCTGCTGGCATTTTTGTCTTCTTTTTAAATTCCAAAGGTGCTTATAAGATCTAAACTGTAGCTTACTGTAAAGGGTAGATGAACAAATTTAAACATGCCTATATGTGCAATCCCACCAATAGCCAAGCCCAGCATGCAGGTCCATTATGAGCGGGTTCTAAGAAGACCATTTCCCCGAGGCCAAAGGCACTTCCACATAGGTATGTCAGCTGACCCTCTTGATGCCTGTAATAACAGTATTTTGCCCACTTGATCTTCTTTCCATCTGAGTCGCTCTTCATTCTAAAAGTAGTCTGAAATCAGGTTCTTAACCTCTCTTTCTGAAACCCCTGATTTAAAAACTAGAACTAACCTCCTCTCCAGTTTCTGTCTGATGTATTGCCTCAATGTACTTCTCAGTTGTAGCCCTTACTCTTTTGGTTTCAAATTTGGACTTTATTGAATCCGACTCAATGTAATGGTTATCCCACTGTGCTGAACATGTTCTTTCCAAATCTTTTTATAGACAAACTGGATGTAGAAGCACGTCTTAACGAACTTTCTGAACAACTAAAGGTATGATGTTTTACCGATCCGAATCAGTTTCTCACCCAACTAACTGATAAGTGCAAAGCTTATTATAAAAGTTATTATAGCTGCTGTATGCATCCTTATCCAAATTAATTTTGTATATTAATAAGGAAAAAAACATTTAAAATACAATAAAAACAACAATTTTTGAAAATAAATGGTAATTCATTGTTGCTTTATGTCTTTTATTTTCCTTCTCTGGCTATTTCTATAGCATGATTATTCTATTTAAACTGTTTTCTTTTGGGTTGAATATATTTGATAAGGTTAAACCACAATAAGGTTCCTATTATGCATCCAAGAAAAGTTTAAATTTTTTATTTTTTTCTTAAAGCTGAGGGCAGACAGCCCAGATGAACTTGCTGAATCAGTCAATATGAACCTGGCACAGTTGTGTTCTTTGCTTATGGCTCTGTGGGGCCAGTTCTTGGAAACAGCTACTCTGCAAGAGGGTGCATTGAATCTGCTGGCCCGAGAACATCACACCCTGCGGGTGAGCTACCAGATTTGAACTGAAAACACTGCAAGAAAGTGTTTTATTATATATATATATATATATATATATATATATATATGCCAATATATATTACTAATAATTATTACTTTATACATTTATACTGTAGGTGCAGAGATTTGCTGAAGCTTTCTTTTGCCTTGAACATCCACGACAGGCTGCTCTGGCCTTTCAGGAGTTACAGTGAGTATTTATTTCTAGATTAGTGTATAATTAAGCCTAATAAAATTTTAGTTTATAAAAGTAATTATTTTTGTATTCGAATAGTGCACATAGCCACCAACAGATGACTAGCGCTATTAAGAACTCCTCATACTTCCTTTTTCTACCCCCGCTTCCTGTGGAATGTGTTGATCTTGACGGTGATGTTAACTCCCTACCAATCATCTTTGAGGATCGTTATCTGTGCTCCATTACAAAAGGTGTGTTTCATCTTGAGTGGTCACAACCAAAAGAAGCAGCACAAACCGGGGGAAAAAGGAAAAATGGAAATATTCATTCATTCATTCTTTATCTCCCGCTTATCCTCTATTAGGGTCGCGGTGGGGTTCCCCATGCCCATCCAGGGGAGAACGTCTCGGGCGCTGGGCAGATAGACCCAGGACAGGGCGCCAATCCATCGCTGGGCACACACTCACTCACACAGACACACTCTATAGGGGGCAATTTTGAGAATTCAATTAACTTGATCCATGTTTTTGGACTGTGGGAGGAAACCGGAAAACCCGGAGGAAACCCACGCAGACACGGGGAGAACATGGAAACTCCACCCAGATGGGGATTCGAACCGGGAATCCCTAGAGCTGAGAGGCGAACGTGCTAACCTCTAAGCCACCGTGCCACCAAAAATGGAAACAAAGTGATCAATTCATCACAAACAAGATTCCAAAATATTTGAATGTTTATACAATTGAATGTAATAAATTCAATTAAATAAAAGTGATCAATAGGCAGCACAAAAAGAAAGACACTTATTCCTTACCTTTCAAAGTCTCAATAATAAATCTTTTTGTTTTAAAAAGGTTTTTTAAAAAATAAGATCTATATACAATACTTAAACCTCAAAAACACCATGAGGTGGTTTGCATTTCTAACCTAGCTTAAACTCGGTCAGTTGTTACTTTCTCTCAGTCCAGATGAGATTAGTGGAGTTCCATAGTGACAGAGAGAGAAATACAGGCAAGACAGTGCAGCAGACCAGTACATGTATTATATACGTACATATACCAGTGCATTATTAAGTTTGGTAAGTCTTTGTAAACTGAACTATACAGGAAATTTATGGGTTTGTTTGTTCATGCCATTTTTCCAGATTGTGATGGCCCATGGCTCGGTCTGCAGAACAGCAGGAATAGTTTTGGATCTGGTAAAACAGATAAACCTCATTTGAAAGAGGTGAACAGTGATGGAGTTGGTGCTCTTAACCCGTACCCAGAACCACAACTTTCCAATCTAGACATGAACTGGCATGAAGATACTGAGCTTTCAATCAAATCCAAGGCAAAGTCTATCAAACTGAAGAAGAATGCCAGGATAGAGAATTCTAAACTGATCAAACCGAACTCAAAAGACTCTGTGGTACTCACAGGCTACAAGAACTTAAAAATTTCCCCGGGTGAAGCTTCCATTTCACACAGTGAAGATGACCCTCAGCTAAATCAAAAAGGGGTGCCAGGAGTTTTGACTGATCACCCCAATAGTAGCGTAGGAAGCATGCCAGCATACGTTAATCATGACACTACAGATATTTACCATATAAACCATATTTTAAGTGACCCCCAATCTAACACTATAGTGCAAAAGGACAGTTTTACTAATCTTTTAGGTTTTCCAGCACAGATAAGACCCCAAGAATGTACTGAAACAGGAGCCACTGGGAACAAACTAACACAGGATGCCAAATTAAACATAATTCCAAATGCGGTCCAACAAACTGAGAATAAAGCAAGTAACAAAAACACACACCATAGTGACATTATTTTAGGCTTTCCATGCGTCAGTGACCTAAATACTTTACAAGGTCCTCCAGAAATCACACAAACAGACTTATGTGAGACAAGATTCCCAGGTGGGGAGCCAGATTGTGATTGTGCTGTAGCATTAAGAAGTGATTGTTTACCAAGCGCTTCGCCACGCCTTTCTGATTCAGGCTTTGAAAGTGAGCCCAATTCTGGCATGCATTTAGCAGCAAAACCTCAAATTACTTCCACTTTTACTGAGGAGAACTGTTTTCCATTTCAGTTTGAATCAAACCTTTCAAGCATCCTCCTAAAACCATCTCAGCTTAGCCCTGCCTCAAAAGTGTCCACTGTCCCAGAGGGGGTTAACCCTGAGAACAGTAGCGGTGTAAGTGGCATGCAGTCTTCCTTAACATCCATCAACTCGCTTCCCTCAGACGATGAGACTGAGGGGGAGGCACCAGGTCGAATGTCCAGTATTGTTGTACAGGAGCAGACCTTGGTTTTCTCTGGAGTATCTAAAATATGCCTCCCCACCAATTTAGCCAGGTCCACAGCACACCTAAGAGCTGCTACCACTCATTTAGAACCTGATGAGGATGAGGCGTCTGTTCTTCTGTCTCTCTGTACAGCTCTTGCTCCACTGGCTGAGTCTGCCAAGCTTGGACCTACTGCTGAAGTTAACCCAAAAGTTGACCCAATGCTGGAAGCATCCAGCAATTTACAGACTACTGCTAATTCTCGCACACCAAACACTATCAGCGCAGACTTGGTTAAAAAAGGATTAGTAGAAAATTACTTCAGTTCACAAACTAGCATTGATGTTTCAGAGATCATCCCTGTGGAGATGACTGCCATTACTATTGGACTACAATCTGGTTCCCATGATGCTGAGAAAGATGAGGAAGAAGAAGAAGAAGAAGAGCAAAATCATGAAATGATTGAGAACGGTTACTATGAGGAGACGGATGGCCCTGTCGGTGTCGGTGTTCAGCAGGAAGAGGGGCAGAGGAGTGTAGAGGAAAGTGCCACAGAGTCACAAGGAGCAAGTAGCATCTGTGAGCATTCGACTTTAAAGACATCTTGTCTGCATACCGGGCCTGATGAACTCCTGCTGAATAACAGTGATCTGCAGTGGTACCATAGTGCTCACCCTGTGCAGGCAAAAGCGTAAGTTCTCCTTATTTTCTGTCGATATTGTACTGTTTACTTCGCTCATTATGTTTAAAGTACCGTATTTTCCGGACCATAAGGCGCACCGTATTATAAGGCGCAGTCTGAATTACGGGATCTATTTCTGTACTGTACTTATTCTGTACGGCAGCGTATTATAAGGCTCTTGCTAAAACATACGATCTACAAGAAAAGTAAAGGATGCAAAACGCTGATTTATAATTGAAGTTTATTCTACTACTTCACAAAACACACATTATTTTAATCACTCTTCTCCAACAAATCCATCAAAGTCCTGATCTTCTGTGTCTGAATTAAAAAGCTGCACTCCGTGTTCCCCCTCATCAATGTCTGAGTCCGTCTCTTCACCAGGCGGCAGTTCAGCAACGATGCCGGCTTTCGCGAAAGCTCGGACGACGGTTACGGCAGAAACCTTAGCCCAGGCATCCACAATCCGGTGGCGTAACTCGCCCGCCGCTGCCTCCTGAGTTTTGGTAAACGTGTGTTTGCCGTCTATCATCCATCGCTCCCACGCCGCTCGCAACTTTATTTTAAACACCCTGTTTACGCCAATGTCCAGCGGTCGGAGTTCTTTATTTAATCCTCCCGGAATGACGGCAAGCTCCGAATTAATTTTCTTCACTCGGCTTTTTCAGCAAAAAACCACCCGGTCGCACAACAATACTTTTATAGATTTTGGAACTCTGTACACATATAAGGCGCACCGGATTATAAGGCGCATGTCCGATTTCTGTAAAAATTTTAGGCTTTTAGGGGCGCCTTATAGTCCGGAAAATACGGTAAGTGAGAAATAAGATTTAAATGGTGCCTTCGTGTAAAAGAAGTCTGTGGTGGTGCTTGACTATACAGCTGCCATCTTTCATAATCATTGAAGTTAACCTGTGTTTTATTTTCTTTAGTAATTAAGTATTTGTTTAGCCTGCAAAATCACACAGATAACTTCTGTTAGGGTTGCCCAAAATCCAAGACTTCCCTTAATGTATTGTTTTGTACAACCATCCATCTGTTTTGGTTGTGTGTCTATGGTGTTTTGTAGGTTTGCACAGGCCAAAGAGGAACTGAAACAGCTGAAGCTGCCGGGTTTTCTCTACAGTGATGTGACCAAATTAGCTTCAACCGTGCCATATTTTTGTATGGATGAGGATGACAAGGCAGCAGAGGGTGTTCACCTTATTGTATGTGTCCATGGTCTAGATGGTGAGTCTAGGTGTATGACATCCAAGTGTTTACACAGCAGTTTATATGTTGTACATGTAACAAAAACACTACCATGAAGTTTGCCATATATACTCAGTAATTAAAAGAGAAGTTTTATTTTAGCATGAAATACAAAACCTGAAAAAGTAAAATACGGATTCTGCTTAAAGTAAACAGAGTTAAATATTCTGTTTTGAAGGCCTAATTTTACAATAATCAAAATGTACAAGTTTAGAATTGAGTCTAATGTGCATCAGGACTGTTTTACACAACATTAATGGTTTTAATATTTTTTATATTAATATTTATTCTGGTGCATTGAACTTCAAAAACTGTAAAATGGCCCTGTTTACTTACATTCACCATTGTTCATTCATTCATTCATTATCTTCCGCTTTATCCTCTAGTAGGGTCGCGGTGGGGTTCCCCATGCCCATCCAGGGGGGAACGTTTCAGGCGCTGGGCAGATACACCCAGGACAGGGTGCCAATCCATCGCTGGGCACACACTCACTCACACACACATACACACTCTATATGGGGCAATTTGGAGAATTCAATTAACTTAATCCATGTTTTTGGACTGTGGGAGGAAACGGGAGAACCCGGAGGAAACCCACGGGGGGAACATGAAAAACTCCACCCAGATGGGGATTCGAACTGGGAATCCCTAGCGCTGAGAGGAGAACATGCTAACCACTAAGCCACCGTGCCGCCCTTCAGTATTCTTATATTGTTGTAATAGTGAGGACATTAAATTGTTCAGCATTACAGTTCCCCCCTAACATTTGAATTTATTGCAGTGTTAAAAATAAGTTGTTCTTTTCTTAAACAATAGGTAACAGTGCCGATTTAAGGCTGGTGAAGACTTACTTGGAGCTTGGCATGCCTGGAGGTCGTATAGACTTCTTAATGTCAGAGCGCAACCAGGTACCTGATCACCCAACATGCCCCACTACTTAATAAAATCTGCACATTAATGATTGTCCATGTTTTTATCCCTTTCAGAATGACACGTTTGCTGACTTTGAATCAATGACGGATCGACTTTTGGATGAAATTGTACAGTATATACAGATCTACAATCTCATTGTTACTAAGCTAAGGTAAATGTTTTGTTCACTCAGAAAGGTCCAAGCAGAAAACAAAGAGATATTTCATTCATCCATCATCTTCCGCTTTATCCTCTATTAGGGTCGCGGCGGGGTTCCCCATGCCCATCCAGGGGAGAACGCAGATAGACCCAGGACAGGGCACTAATCTATCGCTGGGCACACACTCACTCACACGGACACGCACGCATACACACTCTATATGGGGCAATTTGGAGAACTCAATTAACTTGTTCCATGTTTTTGGACTGTGGGAGGAAACCGGAGAACCCGGAGGAAACCCACGCAGACACGAGGAGAACATGGAAACTCCACCCAGATGGGGATTCGAACCGGGAATCCCTACTGCTGAGAGGAGAACATGCTAAACCACTAAGCCACCATGCCCAAAGAGATATTTTACAACATAAAAATATTTTCACCTAATCATGAACAATTCTAACAGATCACTTTGTACTTATATGACTGCTGGAAGTGAGTATTTTTTTTTAGAAATGGTGTTTATCCTCATGTTTTTTTTTTTTTTCCAAAGCTTCGTGGGCCACTCTCTGGGAAATCTGATTGTGCGTTCCGTTTTGACAAGGCCCAGGTTTAAGTGCTATCTCAAAAGATTACATTCCTTCATCTCTCTGTCTGGGCCTCACCTTGGCACCCTGTACAACAGCTCAGCTCTGGTCAATACTGGTAATGAATGCAAAGAGATCGCTTCACTAAACATACCCAAGTGTTATAGGTTTTCTTTTCTTTGTTTTCTTGATGTTTTGAGAAATAAAGTCAGCATTCCTTTCTCACGTTAGGACTTTGGTTCATGCAGAAGTGGAAGAAATCTGGCTCGCTGCTACAGCTCACATGCCGCGATCACTCAGATCCTCGACAGACATTTCTTTACAAGCTTAGCAAAAAAGCAGGTGAAACACACTTTAAAAGTCACAATGTTTACTTTTTGTGACTTATGATCATGAAGGTTTGATCTAACATATTGATATTTTTGCAGGTCTTCAATTCTTTAAGAACGTGGTGCTGGTAGGTTCTTTGCAGGACCGTTATGTGCCCTATCACTCAGCTCGCATTGAGATGTGCAAAACAGCCTTAAAAGACAAGCAGATGGGTAAGGCCAATGTTGCTCAGAGATTGTTTCAAAAAGATTCATTTTGTTTGATTCTGAAACCATTTTGTGACTATGCTTGTCTTTTGGTCTGGCCATCCTACAGGTCCTGTGTACACTGAGATGATTGAGAACATATTAATGCCTGTGCTTCAGAACAGGGACTGTAACCTGGTGCGATACAACGTCATCCATGCTCTGCCAAACACCGCCAACTCTTTAATTGGACGAGCAGCTCATATTGCAGTTCTGGATTCAGAGATTTTCTTGGAAAAGTTCTTTTTGGTGGCAGGACTAAAGTTCTTTCAATAGTAGAGAAAAAATAGCGGAGAAAAAAAATTACATGGCACAAATACCTCACACATTAAAACAGATACTCTCTGTAGGGTTACTCTTTGTGGTTTTAAATATGCTCGTACTTTTATTTCGGGTTAAAAAATGTTTTTACTTTCTTTTTTTTTTATTAATTTACCCTGTTGCGAATATGTAATTCATCACTTGTATTTTGTACTACATTTTTTAAAATAACTTGCCCTGTAGTGTTGTTGCAGTATATATTCAGTGTTAATTATTTATAAAGGATTATTTTCAACATCTGCTAACACATTCGATTTTATTTTATTTGGAAAATGGAAATCTAGCTGCTATATAAATTTTAATTGGGGAAGCGCAAAGTCGGGAGTCTTCTTTATTACTTTTTTTTTATGTTTTCTCGTTGTGTTATCTTAAGCTTTTTTAATCTGTGCTTTCATAAGTAACTAAAGCTCTGCAGATGGTGTTCTTTGTCCTGATAAGAAAAATATCAGTCTGCAACTCAAATCCCAAAAGTTTAATGTGATTTGGCAGCACTCTGTTTAGTCGATCAATGTCGTCCAAAATTTTACATTCTTTATTGACATAATACAACAAGCTGGTAATGACACAAAACTGTGAAATTGCTAAATTTGAAGCAGTTTTTTTTATTTCTTTACAAAAATAGAACATAAATTTGATGTTGCCTATCTACTAAAGTTATGTTCACCATTATTAAGACCATAAAAGTTTAATTCAGTTTATTATGACTACTAAAATAAGAGCTGGGTGACAGGGCCAACATTTTCCAATACTTTGACCCAAAGTTTTGCCATTGGTGTCTAAATCCTTTTATTATTTCACTGGTGTATTTCCAACTACCATGCACCTAAAGTTTAGATCCTTAGGCTTTTCTCATTATCGTTCCATTGAAACTTTTATTCAAAAAGTTGATTGTATTTTTTTATGACTTAAAAATTTGAAACGGGAAAACTAAATATTAAATAATCAGTTAAAACAAGTTACGGTGCATACACTATAATAATTCAGATAATTCTGACCCAGTCTTGTCCATGATTTTGCCGAGAGGTTTTGTCGAGACTGATTTTTAGACTTAAGAAGCCAAATAAATACATGTTTAATGGTATTACACATAACAAAAACGAATTGCTTCAAATTCGATGTTGCACAATGCTTAAAGATGATCTGCTAATAGAAAATAGAAAGAAATTTTTTAGTTGCAAGGCTAAGCACAGCTGCTTTAGTCTTCAAATTCAGGATGGAAGACAGCTCATAAGTGAATCTGAGGGAAATGAGAAAATGTCTGCCTTAAAGATAAAAAAAACAAATCTGAGAAAAGTAAAAAGAAATAAAATAAAGTAGAATTGCAGAGGAATGTGAACTATTAATATATACTGTGATGACTGAGAAATGCTCGACAGATTTGTGAGAAAATAAGTATGTGCACAATAATAATTGAGATCTGATAACATAAATCTGATAAGATAGATTTATCTTTATGAAAGCTTGACAATCAAGTACAATGTTTCATCAGCTAGTACCTTGGATTAATTATTCTGGAACATGCTAGTTTACCTCTGACACCAAATATGTAAACAAAAAAAACATTTACAGTAGGTTTACATGGAAACAATATTTAGAAACTATAACAAAAGAAACTAATTTAGGATTTTACTGCACCTCTGGTATGTTACTGAAAACATGGCAAAATACTCTTAACCATTTAACGCCACCGAAATATGTAATTTGGTTAATATTATTGCCAAAAGAGAGCAAAATGTTGTTCAACATATTTAAGTGTGTGCATGTTAAATCGATGAAGCAGGTAAATGCCTGATGCAATATTGCTTATACCACCATCATCATAACAAGAAAGAACACAATTCATATTTTATGTAAAGGTTAGTGATATGTTCCATGCTGTCAATGTTGATATTTAACACCCAGAAGAAATAAATATACATAACAGTGGTCTATCACTAAACATAGAAACAGCAACAGAATGTAGTTTTTCACTAAGTGAATTCCCAGAAACATTATCCTCACAAAAAGCTATTCACTCTGAGCTACAGTCAACCAAAGACACTCTTGGGCCCTATGTGGCCTATTGTAGAAGGTCACATTTTGTTGGGGGGGTGGTATGAGTTCTTTTGTGCAACAGCACATGAAATGACAAAAGTATGACCTCATGGTGTGTTTTATACAAAGAACCAACAAGCTTTTTATTTTCATCTGTCATCATTTGTAACAATGAATGTGCATTGGGAACTGTACAAGGTCATAACTGACCGACAGGACACATTAAAAGATTATTTTGAGCAAGATGGTCAACATTTCTGGGACAGAAAGAATATGTATATGATGTGTGCCACTTTGTATGAATATAGTGAAATTGTACAATGCCAAATAGTTTAAAGAAAGCTCACTATCATATGTTTTTACATTTTTAATGTTCTAATGAAAACAGCTTTCAGTGGAATTTATTATTTGTAACCTGCAGAAGATAAATTACAAACGAACATCACAATTCACATATCTCACTGTTGACAAGTGTGTTTTTTGTGTGTATTAATTCATCACTAAAAATGCAATAATATATATAAATTGACATAAATGACTCTTTTTATAGTTTTAACAGTTTTTAACATGTGCAATATGTCATGCTTTATGGATCGTGCGTCATTTATGACTTGCATTCTAGTCATTTGCAAATATTTGTCCAGTCTGCACCACTGTTCTGTAAAATGCAGCTATAAAATCAACCAGCAGGTGGTGACACACACACACACACACACACACACACACACACACACACACACACACACACACACACTGATTCAGCTGATTTTCTGATGTGCATGTCAAAACAACAGAAATGACTTATTAAATTATAGCTTCTGATAAAAATGGTTGACATGATCGTTTAGTACAGTTAAATAAAGAAGGGTGATTAATATAAAATATATTTAGTTAAATCGTGTACTTTTTTATTGCTTTGATAAATCATAGGCTTGTAAGAAATAAAATAATAAAAATAAACAAATCAGTTGAATGTGGACCTGCAGGAGAAGTACATTAATTAATTCATTCATTCATTATCTTTCGCTTTATCCTATATTAGGGTCGGAGGGCGGGGTTCCCCATGCCCATCCTTTCTGTGTGTGTAATTGTCTATGTGAGCGTGCCCAGCGTTAGATTGGCGCCCTGTCCTGGGTGTATCTGCCCAACGCCCGAAATGTTCTCCCCTGGTTGGACATGGGAAACCCTGCGACCCTAATAGAGGATAAAGCGGAAGATAATGGATGGAGGGTTCTCCGGT